>BMAO01006132.1:0-19534 GCA_019973975.1 Trichonephila clavata | reverse complement strand
TTATTCCTATGGGGTAGGAAATGTTCTAACACGACACTTTTTTAGTGCTAGGGACTGATATTTGGGGGATCGTAATAACTATTGTTTTTAACCATATCTGTTGGGAAGCATCCCCCTCCTCTACAGCCTTTTGGCCAATATCTCGGACTGAGCCTTACAGTTCTTTCGGACCTGGCTCATTTGATCCCTCTCTATCTGCTCTTCCAGTTATAATTCCGCTTGCCCTGCTCAAGATTTTATTTTTATAACAATACAATACTTTTTACAATTTATAAAGTACCTATAACAAGTTGATTAAATTTAAATATTGTTTCAGAATATTTTTCTAATAATGGAATGGGGTTCCTCCCAAATGCCTTGTAGTTAGTTCGTAGGGTTACTCAATTCAAAACTGTGTTCCACGAGTCAAAAGAAATTGAAAAGAAACTTCTAAATATGTATGCAAAATGGTTTCACATTCTCTATGAAATTTGTGTAATTACAAGTATCTAAAGCGCATCTTATTCATTAAAACTGAAAATTTTACTTATATATAATAACTTTATTTGCAAAACTTTTAATTGTCCATTTTTTAAATATATGTAGATATAATTATCATATTAAAAAAATTATTAACTAGATAATGCGTTATAATAAAACTTTCAATGCATTAAATACCCTTTTTCTATTATTAGTGTCACTTTTTCTACAAACGCAGGATAAAATTTTTAGAAAGATTTTTATCTTGTTACGTCAAAGAAGTATAATTCTTACGTGCGTACAAAAAGTATACGCATTTTTTTTTAGTATTTAATACTACTATCGGCTTCAATTTATTTTAAATTTCCTTTACTGCTTCTCTTCTCGTATGAATCTCACATTCAGTTTCTTTATCCTGGTATTTATACTCTTCAGAGCCGTTTTGCATGGAAAATGCAAGTTAATTTCTTCTTATTCCGCTTTTAAATACGGTTATAATACAACAGTTCTCAGTCAGAGCTGGATAAGATTGTTAGGGGCTCTGTCGGTAAAAGGTTTGAAGTCCATGGACTCAAGGGTCGAAACACTAAAATAGTGAAAAGATTAGCTGACGTTAGTTTTGAATTTCTTGACACTCGGAGAACCAGGACGGCGATATTCCATGGATTGATTCTTGCTTTCAGGGTATAATGATGAATCAGGATTCATTTCCCGTCCCTTGAGGAAATTATCCCTTTGAGACGATATCGGTTAAGTCTTGTGGCAACAGTTTTCCTCTGTTCCTTCATGGGGTCGGTCAGTTGTCTCGGGGCCCATCTGGCGCTAACTTTTCTGTAGTTTAACGTTTCAATGATTTGCTGCACTCTCCTTGACTAATGCCCAGCTGTAGAGCAATGTCTCTGCTTAATTCGGCGATTTTCCTGGATCATGGCATCCACTTTGCTTTTGTTCTCGTCACAAGTCGCAGAAATTGGTTGTTCTGGCCTGTGCTCAAAGATATCATCTCACCTGCACAAAAGCTTCGGGACCACTTACGGATATTTTAACATCCATACAACCTCACCTTAAACTGCTTTCATGCCCTATGAATTTCGATTGGAGTGCAACCTTCTAGTGTCAAAATACAATCACTGCTTTATACGAATATCTGTCATTGTTCACATTACTCACTGCAAATGCGTGACCGGCTTTCAACTCGGAACTGAAACTATGCAGGAATGTATTACACTATATCGACTACCGAACGCATGCACAATCGTGTCTGACAGGAGACTTTACTTATTAATCATCCCTCGTATTTTAGGATCTACAGGCACCTGGAGAGAGCCAAGGCTGTTGCTCACTTTCGCCTGACTCCGAATATGACTTTTCCAAGCACACTGGCATTGGATAAGTAAAACGTATGTATCGGTGATTGGAAGACATCTGTTATGTATTTAAAGGAAATTAGAAACCTTGAGGGAAGCTTTAGAATTCTAAGTACATTTATTTAAATGTTTTTTTTTTTTGATGATCAGTTAAAACACGGGTAGAAGCTAAATAATTTCTTTCCAGTGAAATTTTGACAAGTGTAAAAATAAAAGGTACTAACATATTATCGCCAATTCCATAAATAACTTACCAAACTAGCAACCACGATGTCGTATGCGCTGATTTTGGCAACCAAAAAATTTAACAGTGGCAGCTAATTGGTTGGGATGTTGAAAAATTTATTTCTAGTAGAAGACATTAGGTGAGAATTTGATTTAAAAAAAACATGACTTATAAAAACCAAAAATCACAAGTATGGAGGAACATCGATGCCGAAATTATAAAAAGCTGATGAAATCTCTACCAAGACGTTTAAAAGTTGTTGTGGACACTGAAAGATATCTTTAAGTATTAAATTAATAAAAAAATATACAATATTTAAAGCTAGGTTGAGATTTCTTCTAAGTGTACATACTTTTGTGCAGTAATTTTTAAATTAATCTTTAAAAACAGTAGTTATACTATGTTTAAAAATTTGGTTATTCCATTAAGAACAAGTTGCAGATACATGCAGGAGTAAAAACATTCAATGTAGACAAAATTCTCAATTTCGTATTTAAAACAATTAACTCTTGAATAATTTATAAATATAGGATTGTGCCACTATGAAGGCATTCCGTAGATTTATAATAGGGTAAAGCGACAAAGGTTCTAACTTGAAAGATTTCAGATATTTTACTATAGAAAAACAATTTTTGAATAAATTGATGGAAAAGGAGTAATCAGCAACCGTCTTTAATAAACAATTATTCTGAATATGCGTTCTGTGTCGTCTAATAAACCAAAATGACTAAAAGGATGGACTGAATCATTGGTTAGGAATTAACACAGAATATATTAAAGCAATTTTTCGGATAACTAAAATTTATGTAATGTGAAATCTATTATACATTAATTTTTTTCATTATTGAAATACAATGAATAGGTATAAAAAAATTCCTCCTCTTATTAATCTTTATATTTTATTACAAATATAGAAACATTCATCCTTAACTTCTGATAAGCATAATTATAAAGCAATTGTAATTTTTAGGATGCCACGGGAAATATGACAGAAAACATATGCAACATGATCTAGGATTTTTTACTTACCTCCCTCTTTTTCATGGAATAAAAAGAATTAATCATTGTTCTATAACTTTGTATGTAAAATTCATACACATGGCATCAAAAGATTCTGTAAGGAAGGATTTTGTAAATTTTCTAAACTATTTCAAGACGAGAGTAATTTGCATTCTCAGCCAAATTTCCATACCTAAATGTGATTTTCATTGTGCTAAAATGTTATTACGTTTTTCAGTACATTTGGAAGTCCTCCTTAAGGTAAATTATGCCTTTTTAAAGCATAAGAAAATCTTATCAAGTATATTTTGGCAGGTGAAACAAATCTTAAATAAGCTCAAAGCTTGCTAAATAATGGACGATCAAGAAAGGCATCAAGCCCCAAATGTAGTTAAAAAAAGTGAGGTTCGATTTGTTAAAAAAAATAATTATAAATACTTTTCAAACCAGTTTTTTAGGTTTATTTATAAAATACAATAACATGAATATTTTTTTGACAGATAAAGCAAAACAAGAAAATTATAAAGTCATTCCCTTCCCATGAATTTTAACTTCTACAGCAATTTTCTTACCAAGATTAAAAATTTGATCTTGTTACCTTTCACTTAAAAAGAAATTGTTTCCCAACATTTAAAAAAACATGACACAAAAGCCACAATTACAAAGTACTGATTTAATTTATTCATTTTCTTCAGAACGCAGTCTGCATTAGCATTTATTACACGAATGCACAACTGCTGAGCTCGTTCAACAATAGCTTTTCGCTTCTTTGAGGACACAGCATGGTTAATTTCAGCGCAAAATCTTCTGTTACACATCATAAGGCATTCTAATTCCTGAAATTTAAATAAACAAAAATTGAAGCCAAAATATATTGATTACACAAGTGATCATATCATACTACCACTGTTTAATATTTCCATAAAAAAAAACATTTAATACAAAAAGAGGAGTATCTGAAGATATATTCTTTAAATAATTATTTGTTAATTAAGATTAGTATATTTAACAAATAAATTATCTTATGTAAAAAATTACAAATCTTAAAATTTAATATTGTTTGGAAATGGAATAATAGAGTTGCATAAAACTAAGCACCAAAAATAAAACTAAACAAAGAGTCATTACCTTAATATTTCGAACATTAAACTTTTCGGAAACCATTAGCAGCAAATGCTTTGTTTTTTTTACAACTTCCATAACCAATTTTAGGCATCTTACGCTGACCCTTAAATCGTCGACGTACTCTATTATCAATACCTTTGGTTTTCTCCAGTTTAGCTAAAAAGGGAAAAAATAAAGAAAATAAAACAAAAATACAAACATACAGAATAGATTTATTAAGCTACTAACTTATTTTCCATTCCCAAGGAACATATAAAAATTCAACACATCGATTACACAAGGATATTTTTAAAATTTTAAAGTTATTTCTTTTGATAAATCTACAGTATAGGGATTTTATAGCTAGCCAGTATATTTAGGCTATTACTGTCAAAATTTGCCATTTTAGGATTAAAAATTTTACACTTTTGTCCTCCCTTTAAAAAACAAACTTTAACCAGAGTAACATTAAATAAATTTACAACCATTGATCATTTATTCTAATACAACAATATTTAATTATTAAAAATTATTCTCCAAAAAAAAAAACACCAATGCTAATTAAAAGTCCTTGAGTAGTCATTAAACTTAATTTTGAAATGTGAGTTTTCTACAATTATAAAATTTAATATCAAATATTTTATTAGCTGAACTCATCAACAAATAAAATAGCTTCCATTAGTCTAAAGAGTGTAAACATTTTGCATTTTATAATTATAATTGAGAATCAATAAATTTGATAGCAATTAAGTTAAAACATAGTTGCATGACCCAGCATTGCACAGGATTTCTCTTTGGTGTTATTTTCAAAATTAATATGCCATCAAAATTATTTTGATTTCTTTCCCCATTGTTTAGCCAGGCGCTGCACAGGCTTTTAACGAGTGCATATAACTTAATTCCCATGGGAATTTCCCCTTTGCCTCATACTGGCACTTCTCTCTGTGTGTATGTACGCAATGCGAGTGATTTCTATAATTATGTCATTAAAAATTTCCTTTTCCAAAATTTGCTCAACTTATTTTGGAACTAGTTTGATATCACGGGCAAGGTACCAAATGCTGCTTGACGCGATAAATAATTTTGCCAAGCACCGCATGTCATTGGAATTAATCCAAGATGGCGGCCTAGCAGTAAGAGTCGTCAGGAACATAATTTTAAAGAACTGCTTTAAAATAAATTAAAATCTATTTCAAAAGAAGAATATAGGAAGAGATTGAAACAAAGATCATAAATAATGAATATCAATAAAAAAATCATTTACTTATAGTAATATTATGCAGTATACAATAATCTTATATAATTTTTGTATATAAATATTCATATGGAATAATTTAAAAATAACCAGAATAAATTTAATAGTTTGTATAAAAAAGAATAATCTTATTTAATACTAGCTGAAATGCCCGTTCTTCGCACGGTTAAGTTTTAAAAACAAAAATTTATCTATTATAGAATTACAATATTTTTAGTGAGGGTAAAACCTGTATAAAAAGTAGTATAACCAAAAGTTAAAAATATTTTTTTCAAAGCAAATATAAATAAAGATTACAGAAAAGTGATAGCAGTAGTGAGTTTCTGCTATGGGAACTATGGGTGAAATAACCTGCAATAGATGAACTGAAAGAAAAAATTAATGATAAACTGATTCACTAAATGCTATCATAAATAAGAAATATTAGGAAGCCTTCAACTGAAAAAAAATTAAATTAGTCCTCATATAATACTATCTAACATCTCTGTAATACATCTAATATACAGTATTAGATGTAATTAAATACTAAAAGCCTTTAATTAGTATGAACTAAAATCAAAATCTAACTAAAACAGGTCCCCGTTGAAATAGTTCAGAACAAACAACAGTACTGAATGAAACAAATAATAAACCATGTTGCTAAAAAATTAATTATTGAAACCATACTTTTCTGCAACATTTCTATTAAAAATTATTATTTGATTGCAAAGAGCAAAAGAATGAGTACATAAATGATGAGTACATAATATATATATCCTATATGGACAGTATAAAATAAAATATGCATATGATCTCCAAGAAACTATGTGAGTAACAGATAATAAGAAGCAACGTTAAACCATGATAGCACATGAGACGTAAAATCATTTCAACTCTGAATTTTAAAGAAATCCAGAGGGAAATATGAGAAAATCTTTTCAAGGTGCATCTTTTTTCTGTGCAAAAATTTTTTACGATCACAAATGAAACAATTTTCTGATTTGCAAGATTGCCAGTAGCAAAGTTAAGTCATGACGAAAAATCTGGTCAAAATGGAATTCCAAAGAAAATATGAGAATATTATTTCAAGGTCACCTTATCATAGTTTCAGCAAATAGCTTTTTGTTAAATTTATGACTTTTTCTCATTTAAAACAAAGATGAATTCTTATCGGTCATAAGGACCATAAGGCAAAAAACAGCGACACGCAAAAAAAAAACATGGTACATACTGGTTCCTCATAAATATCAAGCATTATCTTCACGATATTACCAACATGTTAAGAGCAATTAGTTTGAATTCAGTGTCATTTTCTAAAATATACAACATTTATATGTAAAAAATGTATACAATGCATGTGTATATATACAATCTGCATATGAACAGATTTTGTCAGAAGGAAAATTACTTTGATGAGCATTTAATCGCATCCATAGTTTCCGTGTTCATCCATAATTTTTCTAACATGTTTTTTTTGTGTGAACAAATGGACATGACAAAAAAAAAAAAATTCTGGTAAGAAGTGAAGGTGTAGTTTCATTGATTGTAAAAAAAAAAAAACCTTTGATATTTGTGTAATGAATAGGTAATCATGATCTATTACCTATTCTGTTTACAAAAGGTCTCGCAAATTATTGTTCGGCTGAAAAATAGACTTTTGTGTCTTTGTATCACATAATCACTGTACCAACAATGATATGCAAGAAAAGGATAGTTCAGAAAAATAAAACTGTGACACTGAAATAGGAACTATAGCATCATTTAAATTAAAACGTTATCTAAAACAGAAAAAGTAAGCCTTAATTTTGATAAAATTGCCATAAACAGTTTTGAACAGCAAAAAACACATAATAGAAAATCTTAAATATTTAAAATTGAAATAAATGAAAAAATAAATATAAAAGTAACCTTACACATAGTATAGAAATTATAATATTATATCAAACCAAAAGATAAATAAATTAAGATTTGATGAAACTACCATAAGGAAAATCTTATACGTGAATAGAAATTCTAACTTAAAATCACAATATTGACAATCTGTTGATCTCAATTAGTTTGAACTGAGTGTCATTTTCTTCGCGTGCATTTGTCTACTTTTTTTTTTTGTTACAATGGAAAAATATGGAATCTGCCAATTAAGGAAAAGGGTACTTATGTATTGGCGTTATCACAGCAAAATTTGCACCACAATATCAAAGTAACAGATTCTTATGTCTTATATGGAAAAAATCAAATTTTGGTGAAAAAAGAGCCACTTTGACTGCGGTGAATGATATTCAGGTGATGACTTAGTTTCACGCTATACATAGCCCAAGTACAACTGTATATTGATAGTATCACTAATTTCAGTTTAACAAAAAGAAAACCTCATACATAAATAAAAATTTGTATTAGCCTTTGTATTCTTACGTATTAGTATCACCACAGCCAAATTGGCACTAAGCAAATCATGCTATATCCACCAAAATCTGACTAATTTTTTTTAGCGCATTTTTCACATAGTGTAAAAAAAGCGATATTAGCACGCAAAATTCGTCTTCGTTCCATATTTTGTCGTACCTTTTTCTCAGCCAATAAGCAACCGATTGACCTCGGTTTTTCTGCATTTTTGCCCTAGATGAGCCGAATCATATTTAAATTTAATATTTTTTTTTTAAGCATAGTATACACTTTCTGTTAGTAAAAAGTTCATTAGTTGCATTATTGTAAAATACAACATGTGAAAACGCGCTAAAATTACTTGGCCATGCCAATGATTGATATCTTGTTTAATATAAAAACACGCAAGAATCTTTGTTATTATTGCTTAAGACCCAAACGGTTAAGAGTGTATTCTGATAGGAAGATGCATCGGTCTTCCAGCTAAACATGTTATATATTTTTTCAACAACTAAATTAGTTTAATATACATTGTTTTACCTTATTTCTGGTATGATTATTCCGAACCTTTTCTGGGTTTAGATTTAATTCTGTCATTTCTTTTCAACTTAAAAATTTGATTTATTTTGTATGTAGTCAATTGTAATACCTATTTTGATTTAAGACTGTGTCAGGTTTATTATTCTATTTTCATTTTGACCTTTATATGTATACATTTGATTCTTCTGTACTGTTTCTGGTTTTAGATTTTATATAGTCATTTTTTCCCAGCTTAAGAATTTTTGATGACTTAAGTGTTGCTTTCAAAAATTTCGATTCAATATAAGAAAAACAAACACATAGGTATCCAAGTTTTTGCCACTGAACCTCATGTTTTTAACAGTTTGAAAATTCTCACCAAAATACAGCAAAGAGCCTTTATGAAAAATCTGGAAACCGAAAGAACATTCAGACAGCCTGTAACTCAGAAGCGGAGCAGTAAGTCCTAGGGTTCAACATGGCAGTTTTATACGTTTTGCCAGATGAGTAGTTGTTCAATTATGATCAGGTGTAAATACCTTAAATCTATTCCAGTTGTTGATAATAAATGAACAGCCCGTTGAACAATAATACTGGATTGCACACAACAAATAAGAAATTGAACTGAAGAGACAGAAGCCATCACCATCATTTGGGACAACTTGGCAAGGGATGTATCATACCTAAAATTCAACAGCTCGTATACTTGGGTCATTGTTTAGAACAATATATTAATCAACATTAACAATTGAAAATAATTGCCTCTAATGGTAGTTCATAAAATAAACGTGGCACTTAACCTAAAATAGTAAACACAACATTTAAACAAACATCCAAACAATCAACAGTAACAACTGAAAACCATACTAAACCAATTCAATTTAGAATTACTGTAAAAAAAAAAATTATAACATGAAACCTCTGACCACAAAAAAAAAAAATCAGAAATTCTGGAAGATAAATGACACAGTTTAATCTAAAACCAGAAACAATACAGAAGAATCAAATGAATACATGTAAAGGTCAAAATGAAAAAAGAATAATAAATGTGACGCTGCCTTAAACCAAAACAGAAATTACAATTGACTACACAGAAATCAGAAATTTTTAAGCTGAAAAAAAAAAAACAACAAAATCAAATCTAAACCCATAAATGGTTTGGAATAATCATTCAAAATATAAGCAAAACAAAAGTGTATATTAAACGAATTTAATTTAGTTATTGAAAAAATACATAATAGGCTTAACTGGAAAACCAATGCATTTTCCAACTGTTATCAAAATTAGTGTTGCCAATCGGAAAAATAAAATTTAGAAAAAACATTTTCTTAGGATGATTTTTTTCGAAAAACAACTGTAATTCCTCCACTAAGAGTTAAAAAAACGAATAAATACAACCATAAATAAGTATATTTACTATAAAATGTGTTGAAATTCCCCCCAAAACAGCTCGAAACATTAATTTTCGCAAAGTTAAGACTTGGCATGGCTGATGACGTCATATCTCCATTTAACTGAAACATCGCATAAAAATTGAATTTTAAAAAAAATCTAAAGTGAATTTCGAAAAAAAACTCTTCAAGGTTAATAGCATAACGACCTATAGCTTTTACATGCCAAGTTTCAAATTTCTGAGTTCCTGGATTTGGCCGGAACAGCTGAAACACACAAACTTTTCTCTGATTAGTACAGATTTAGCTGAAAAATCGCTTAAAAATTGAATTTTAAAAAAAATCTAAAACGAATTTCGAAAAAAACTCTTCGAGGTTAATAGCATAACAACCTATAGCTTCTACATGCCAAGTTTCATACTTCTGTATTGCTTAATTTCGCCGGTACAGCTGAAACGCACACACAAACTCTTTCTTTTATTCGTATAGATAATAAGAATCGCACATATATAAGAATACTCCCTTTGGATCACATTTACTGTACGGTCACCCTTGGTGTGATTTTTTTCTTTGGCGATAAACATTTTAATATGGCACCCCTCATCCAACCGAACAAGAAATTGCTGTCTGACAAGTAATTACAGTAACCCTATTGGTCAACGGAATTTAGCCTGGTCAAGAGAGTTTAGTCGCCATTACTTAAGTTTCGTTCGACCACGTTGCATGTGTGCTTTTTTTTAATCTTCAGCTCTCGCGTTCTTTTTGTGAAATTTTTGTTATGGCTGCATGGGGAATGTCCGAGGTAAGTGCGAGAATGATGTAATGTGGTATGATGAGAATGTTAATTTAAGATATTTATTTGGATTATAAAAGGGAAGGAAACGTTTGAATTTTGTATGAAAGCGGGTTTCATTGCGGATAGATGAGTGTTGTAAATGTGGTAAGGATATGAAATTGGTTGAAAGGCACGATATAAGTGGAGGTGTAAATCTAAGGTGAAAGGACAAATGCATGGCGTCAAAAGGAGCGCGAGAAAGTTTTTTTAAAATTGAGTCGAATGAGATTTTATAGTTCAGGTTTATTTGTGGGCGAGTCAGAGTAATTTTGATTTTAATATGAAAGAGTAAATGTTCTTCTAAGACTGTGATTATCGTTTTCAGTGATTTGGCAGCCATTTTTATTGCACAGGCAACATTTTCACTATGCTGTTTTCTTTAAATCTCAATCGTAGAAGAAGTCGCCATTTTTGCGACTTTTGAAAAAGTCGCCAAGGGTGACCGTACAGTAAATGTTTACACTCCTTTTTCCATTAAAAATTATTTCTAATATACATTATTTCCATGGCAACCACATCGCAAGACGATAAAAAATCAAGGTGACCATATTGAAATATTATCGCCCATCTTGGGAAACATTAACAGCTTAACGCCTGCCCCGTGATATCAAACTAGCACCAAATTCATGTAACAACTGTGGTACTTATGCATGATACCACTGACCAATTCGTCAAATGCAAAAGCTGTCACCAAATGCCAAGACAAGCAGCCAATAGTAGAAAATTGTCCTGGGTGGTTCCTAGGAGGGCACAATGCTTGGCAACAAATTTTTTTGGTGCCAAAAAATTTGGTGATAAAGTTTACAATATGGTAACCTTGCTAAATTCAGGGAATAGTAACCCTATTCAGACCAGATTTTTTGGACAGCGGTAATTTTTTCCCTGATGGTCAACTTGAAGACGTGTAAGGTTTTTCTAGAAAGATGAAATTGAAGGAATGCGTGAATTTTTTTAAAAAATGAAACAACTACTGAAAGAATATTTGTTAGAGAAAGGAAGATGCGTTGATAAATTCAATTAGGACGATGTTTTTTCTCAATATTGCAGCTGAGAAGCAACGGTTTTTCAGTTTTCTTCTTGAAGCCATTATGGATACCACGTTTTCTTTTTTGCAGCTAGACGAATGAATATTTTTTCTTTTGAAGGAAAGATGCAAGAAAGAAATGCTTGCTTTGTGAATGAGTGAAAATATTTCGGTAGGTAAGAATGGTCCGAAATATGAAAATAATTTGTTTTTGAGAAAAATGGAGATCGTTAATTCATCAGCTTAAGGCATTCATATTAGATTTCTTTTCCCATTGTAGCGTTTTAGAAGCAATGCTTTTTCAGTTTTTCTTGAAGCTGTTTCAGAAACCACGTTTTTTTCGTAAAAACACGACGGATGGATTTTTTTTTCTAAATAAAAGGTAAGAAAGTAATGATTGTTTTTGTATGATTGAAGGATTGATAATCTTTTAATGATGCTTGAAAATTGCAATTATTATATTACATTTGATTTTATGTTTCCCTTGTTGACCGTTTTGGAAACCACGTTTTTTGTATGTTTTTCGTCTCGACGCAATTTCGAAAAACGCGGTTTTTTACGTGGCGCCATTTGGCAAAAAACTTTTGTCGCCAAATACAGCAGTGTGCTGTGCCAGAAATTTACCGAGGAAAGAAAGTAATGTTTGTTTTTTTGTATAAATGAAGAATTGATAGAAACTTGGTATGGAAGTCTGAAATTTGGAAAGAATTCCATTTGATTTGAAGTTTCCTTTGTTGTCCATTTTAGAAACCATATTTCTAGTATCTTAATGCCAGTATGAAAAATGAGCTTTTTCCCTTGACACCATTTGGCGAAAAACTCTTGTCACCACATACACCAGAGAGCTGTGCTAGGACATTATGCCAAATTCGAAAATAGCACAAAATATAACAGAGCACTAAAGCAGTAGCTTGAACAAAGATTGCGATGAAAATGGTTAATTTTTTTAAGAACGGAACACACATAATCCCCATGGGATTACACACAAAAATATCAAGGTAACAATATTATAATGTGATCACTCATCTTGGTGAACATAAAAAATTTGACGCACAGCACTTGTTACCATGAAATGTTAAACACAAGAATATTCTCAGATGTAACAAATTTAACATCCAAATTTTTCATTGCAGATCCTATGCCAACTTGAACACCCATAATAACTTTAAATTTTCTTAACCCCTTAAGGGGGTCACTTCACAAAAATCGATCAGAAAATCGATTTTTCAAATTTGATTGAAAAATACAATACCACTCTTTCTTTTTCTGATACAGTTTAAATTTTTGTTCTAGCTGAATTAGAAGTATTCTTAATATTTTTTTAAAAAGTTGTTTACATCTGTCAAATCTCAAAACAACTGATTGCCACGCCCCTTTCAAATCAAAACAAATGATACATGCTACTTTTCAGCCTTGTCAAATAACTTAAATTGATTAAAAGAATTTATTTTGATCGGCAACTCATTTGGAAAGAAGTGAAGTGATTAGTTGTAGCTGTTTGTTTACTATCTGGTAACTCACGTGCTGCTTTTTATCTCGTAAAATATAGCCAATATTCTCCATTTTGATCAGATATAAATGCACAAAAACTGAATAATATGCCTCGTTCTAGTAACAAAACGTTTAAAAAAAGGAAGTTTGGAGGAAATTGTAAAGATAGTCCATCTTCTGAGGACTTCAATGAAGTAGAACAACCTCCATTTACGTATCTTAAGAATTCATCGTCAAAATCAAAATTAGGTAAGTTTAATAATGAGTATGTTTCATTTTTAGATTAATCTGAAAATTTTTGTGAAATAATTGACATTCCACTGTTTTCTAGTGCCTTGAAACAACATATATTATGTGTAAAATGTAAAAAACAAGGTATCAACATCAAATTTGGTCGCCAAATTCAGGGTTTGGCTACAGAGTTATTAATATGCTGTGACTTTTGTGGTCTTATTCAACCTGTTCTCAATACCAGGTTTACTAAAATTGTAGTTAATAAAAAAGATACAAAAATGTATGAGGTGAACACTAGACTTGCATATGCTATGAGGTAAGTTGGAAAAGGAGAAGCAGCTGCAAAAATATTTTGTGGAGTTATGAATTTGCCACCTCCACCAAAGCGGTTTTACGAGTCCATGCATGCATTAAATCATGCGACAGAAAAAGTAGCTAAAGTGTCTATGGCGTTAGCTGCTGCCGAAGCAATATCATTTAATAATGGTAACCCAAATGTACCTGTGGCTATAGATGGTACCTGGCAGAAAAGGGGCCATACTTCTCTAAATGGTGTTGTTACGGCAGTTAGTATAGACACTGGGAAAGTTGTTGATGCCGAAATATTATCGAGGAAATGCTCATGCCATTTTAACGGCAATGTACATAGTGATGAGTGTTCGGCAAATTACTTCGGAAATAGTGGAGGAATGGAAGTTGAAGGTGCCCTTCGTATCTTCCATCGCTCAGAGATGTTACATAATTTACGATATACACAATATTTTGGTGAAGGGGACTCTAAAGCATACAAAGCAGTTTTAGAATCTAAACCTTACAAAAATGTCAACATTGAAAAAATTAGAATGTGTTGGTCATGTTGAAAAAAGGATGGGGACACGACTCAGGGCATTAAAATCAAAAGGTACAAGCTCGAGGACAAAAAATCTCTAGGAGGCCGTAATAGATTGACAGATGCAGAAATAGACAAATTGCAAATATACTATGGTTTGGCTATTCGAAATAACTCGTGTAATTTGTCAGCCATGAAACAAGCTATTTGGGCTACATTTTTTCATAAAATCTCAACAGATTTGAATCCACAACATGGTTTATGCCCCATGGGAGATTATTCGTGGTGTGGATATAATAAGTCTATACTGAAAGGGGATACATACAAACATAAACACAACTTACCTATTGCAATTATGAATTGCATAAAAAAGGTATTTAGAGATCTTTCAAACCCTGAACTTCTGTCTAGATGCTTGCACGGTAAAACTCAAAATTGTAATGAAAGCTTAAATAGTGTTATCTGGTCCATAATTCCAAAAACTGTTTTTGTAGAATTGGGTACTTTAAAAACTGGAGTATATGAAGCTATATCTTTGTATAATCAAGGCTTCATTACCAAATTAAAAGTTTTAGATACATTAAATATTCAACCTGGATTTTACACATGTCGAGCATTGCAAGAAGCTGATCATGCACGTATAAGAAAAGCGGAAAAGGCAGTTTTACAAAGAACAAAAGAAGCTAGAATTAAAAATAGACAATTAAAATGTAGACAAGAAGATGATCTTGCAGATGATCCAGCAATCCAAGTTATGGTTCTGGTATGTATTAGTTAATGGTAAGTTTTACTTAAAATCACTATTTCTCAAAATGTAAATTTCAACAGAAAAGGAACATTTTTGAAAAACTACTTATTTAATAGCTTTGAAATTTTACACATATATTAATATTATACAAATAAATATTTTAATGAGAGATTTTGTCAAAAAAATTATTCAAAAAATATTTATGGGTTAAAACGTACAAAAATTTTCAACGTTTTAAAATTTTTGATGTGTTAGTCTACATGTGAATTTTTTTTAAAAAAAACTATTCAAAATTTGAAAAAAGCTCTCATTAAAATAATAAAATCAGTGTAATAAATCTGCAAAAAAAAATTTCATGACTGTACAACTGGTCAATTTTTCAAAAATTTTCTTTATGTTTGGTCATTTTCAACATTACGGAGATAGAGGGAAAAATGCACATATAAGGAAAGTAAGAAAGGCAGTTTTACAAAGAACAAAAGAAGCCAGAATTAAAAACAGACATTTAAAATGTAGATAAGAAGATGATCTTGCAGGAGATCCCAGCAATCCAAGTTAAGGCTCTGGTATGTTTTAGTTAATGGTAAGTTTTTACTTTAAATCACTATTTCTCAAAAGTGTAAATTTCAACACAAAAGGAACATTTTTGAAAAAACTACTTATTTAATAGCTTTGAAATTTACACATATATTAATATTATACAAATAAATATTTTAATGAGAGATTTTGTCAAAAAAATTATTCAAAAAAAAATTATGGGTTAAAATGTACAAGAATTTTCAACGTTTTAAAATTTTTGATGTGTTAGTCCACGTATGAATTTTTAAAAAAAAAAAAAAACAAATCAAAATTTCAAAAAAAACTCTCATTAAAATAATAAAAACAGTGTAATAAATCTACAAAAAAAAATTCATGACTGTACAACTGGTCAATTTTTCAAAAATGTTCCTTACGTTTGGTCATTTTTAACATTACAGAGATAGGAAAAATGCTGCGTGAAGTGACCCCCTTAACTGCCGATTCAAAGTTATACGATTTGGTCCTCAGTGCCTATGTTTTTACATATGCGCGTGTATCCGTTTTTGGGGAAGGGAAAAGACAAATAAGCAAATCTTTCCACTGAGATAAGTTAATCCTTCGCAAACCCTTCAAAGAACATTTTATTGTATTCAAAACCTACGGAACAGCTTAAAGGATAGCAGCTCAAAGAAAAGAATCGAATTTCGGAAGAACGGATACACAACGCACTGGTTCAGCCAGACGGACATGTCTTCCGGCGGCACTTAAGGGGTTAAAACCTTATTTTTCTGGCCTCAGTATTTAAAATAATTTTTTCGTTATATTGCTTGCATTTCTTATTTCAAAACAAAAAATACATTCTCTAAAAATTGAAATACTTTATAATGAATGAAATTTTTCATTTTAATACATAAATTACACATTTCTTACTTTTATTTTTCCATATCGATCAGACTGATGACGAGTAAACTTCTTCACCCTTTTTTTCACGATTTTACAATGATTTAGTGGAAGCGGCGACATGATACCTATAAAAAAAAAAGTTACACGTAAGAAATCATGCAATTGAATAGAAAGAACTAAAAATTCTCCACAGCAGAAAGGTAAAAAGAAAAAAAAAATATGCAAAGAGAAAAACGTTTTGTAAATTAATGGTAATCGTATAAATAGGCTTAGAGAAGTACGGACATAAGTGGTGATGCACGTGAATATCCACTGTTTATTCTTTCTTATTGTTAAACAAAAAAAGATTTTAGGATAGAATATTAGGATAATACATTTTGTATTAAAGTTTCAATTCCACAGAATTAAAGAAAAATAACTTACCAGTTACGTGTAATAAATTTACTCTTAACACGTGAACATTAAAGTTAACCACCAACCTGAAAGAAAATGTACGCCGTAGTTAAGTTGAGAGGAAATGAAGTAGTATTTTTTCTCCTTCAACAATTTATTAATCAAAGGCTGGTTAAGTAAACCTTGTCTCAGTATAATGGAATAAAATACATCATAAAATGAATATGAGATTGTTTTATTGAAAATTTAATAAAGATGTAAGGGGGAAATATAAGAAAAAAGGCAGTTAATGAGTAGTTTTTAAATATGAAATTACAAAAAAAAGAATAATTGAGAAATTTTTTATTTTGCCGTATTTATTGGTTACAAAGTAATTAAGTTTGTGGACTTAGTTATTTCTTATGCTTTTAAATTATTTTTTTCAAATTTTTAAAAAAGTATTAAATCAATAAATCAAACTTTGTTGTCAGGTGTATTCCTTACGGAAAAGTTTTTCGGAATCAATGATTTAAATAATACAATTTTAAAGTCAAAGTTTTTGGAAAACGTAAGTAGAATAGTCATTTAAGGGATTTACAAATTTCCTTGCTTCTTTCACTTCTCTTAATATTTTCGCGAAAAACCTGAAAAATGTCAGCTCACTTAGTTTTATGTTTGTTTATTTAAAATTAAACTAAAAAGCATTCAATAGAAATCCCAAATACCTTCAGATGCGAATAATATTGTTCGTCAGCATTAATTATCCACTGACCAGACTAATCTTGGGTATACATATTTTAATCATATGATTCATAAATTGAATACATGGTTAATTTATTTATGGTTTTTGTCAGTTTAAGTACCACTTGAATTTACTCGGCATCTTAGCGAGGAGCAAAAGAGAGGAAAAAACTTGTTTTCTACTTGCAAATTTTATCGATTTTCAATGCCCTAAATTTGCAGTTTATTTTGAAGTAGAGTGGTTGTAATTAGTTTCTTACTCTATTCATGTTTTACTGCTTATTTTTGAATTATAATAGCATGATTTTTTGGTTGTATTTTTGTAATGTGCTAAGTCTGAATGGGCCAAGATAATGCTGCATCTAAACTCTGTTTGGGCTTGATAATTATATTGAATTAGTCAAAACTTTTGAAAATAAAAAAACAAACAAACACTAATTGGTGTGTAATTGTTTGTTGTAATGGTTTCATGTTATTGCTTATATGTCTCAAGCTGTTTGCAAATTACTTTTGTAACATACTTTAATAGCTCCGAAAAGAATTTCAGTTAAAGAATCTTTCTAAGCCAAAATGCGGGAAGTAATAATGGGAAAATTGGTACTACTTTGATATCAGTACACTGTGCTCCAAATTGTAGATGTTTAACAAGTTGGATGATAACATTACAATATGGCTACCTTGTCTTTTAATGTAGTTATCATTATTATGTAAATTACCATGAATTGCAAGAATGCATAAGTACCCAAGTTTCTTATTCAGAAAAAATATAAGGTCAATTAAATAATTTTATTTTTTGGGCATTCACTTCTTTTCTCTGTAAATAAGTAAAAACTATAAAAAATACTGTTGTCCCCCCCCCCCAAATCAGTACATGTCTCTTTAGAGTGAAAATAATAAATAGTCTTATTAGTAATTACCTTTTTGATCTGCTGTCTTTTAATGAAATCTTTGGAAAGATATATTAAAACCAATGGGGAAATTGTCAAATCGACCACTGGTCCGCCAAATTATGAAAAATCGCTAAGTTGGCGCATTTTTGCGTGTTGTGTTTTGGAGTAGCAACCCTACTACAATACAATCTGACTTCTCCCTTACTGATACAAAAATCAAAAGGGTTACCAGATTTGGCACTTTTATCGATTTGGTGAGAAAACACTTGGCAGGATAAGGGGCTGATTTGACAATTCAACCAAACCAATATTATGTGTTAGTTGTAAGTATTATTTTCTCCAATATACATGAATTTTATCATATTAAAAAACTTTATAATAATTTGGTAAACAGATAATCTGTAGATTTTTTATTAAAGAAGATTTTGCAGAAAAATGTTTTGAATATCATCAGATTTTTTAACAGTAAAAAATAACCTTTTCTGATATTGAAAACAAAAACATATTTGTGTGTGTTTTGTTCGAAAAAAAGAAACCAACCTGATTTTGGTAGAAAGTATTGCAATTCACATGGTGCAAATTTGGCTGTAGTGACATTAATATTTAAGCACCTAAATTACTTATCTTAGGTTGAATTCATAAGTCTTTCAGTAGCAGATATGCTTTGAGCAACTGCAATTCTACAGCTGTAATCTGAGTTATTGGCTTTTATTTTACGAAAACTGCGTACAACATAAAAGATTTCTAAAACAAAGAAAAATGAACCTATTGCGAACAGTTTATGTTGCATTGAATTTTTAATTATGATTGAAGGAAGCACCAAGGAAAAAAAGCAAGAAAAACTGTTAACTTATTAATGCTGATGTATAATGTTTGGGTACTTTTTCATTTCATTGGCATAAATCTCATCAAACATACTTTATTAACGACAACACACAGCATATTGATAAAAAAGTGTTAATAGATGTTAGTTCTAAACAATTTTTAATTTAAAGCTGTAGATATTTTGATATTTTAAATTTTTTTCAAATGGGTCTTTCGTTTCCCTTCTCCACATAAATTCCGAGAGATAATTTTATGGATGAAGTATCCTTCTTCTGCGTTTCTTGTTTTACCATTAGATTCTATCCCATATTCTTTCAATTTTTTACAAATGCATTTCAGTTTCCAGATCAACAAGATTGTATTTATGATTCACTTTGAAAAGTTCGAAACTTTCCACTTTCAGTGCAGTATGATTTCAACGAATTTGAATATATTATACTTC
>BMAO01006131.1:0-170851 GCA_019973975.1 Trichonephila clavata | reverse complement strand
ATAAGGATAAAGAAGACCAAACAAAAATATCATAAGAATTAACTAAAAACTGATCGTAAGTTTATTTTCTTATTAAGCTTGTAAATGTTTAATTATGCTAAACTTTTTTTTTATTAAATGCACCAACTGTAAGCACTTTTTATGTTTTATATCAATATTCATACTATATATTCGAAAGAATTGCAACATAACTGTACATAATTGAATTATTTTACAAATTAGATTAAAGCCCAATTTGTAAAATATCATGAAGTATTGCAGTTTTGCAACTGTTATGAGTAACCAATTTTTGCATTAAGTTCTGCTACTTTTATAATTTTATAATTTAAATAACATTCAAAGACTAAACAACAATTTTCATTGGTCAGGACATATTTTTATAAAAAAATCTAGAATCCAGTATTAATGTATTAGAAATTTTAAAAGGATTCTTTCTATCTGAGAAAAAATCTTGATTTCCAGATTAATCAATCGCAGTCAAAGATTTTTGTAATATAAGATTTCAGTAATGGGAAAAAAATAATTTTTATTCTTCTATTAATGAAATTAATCTTTTAAATTTCAAATTTAAAATAGTTTAATTATATCAAAATTGCGTTAAAAATTCATTAGTTTTTCTTTTTCCAAAATTGATTGCTGCTTTTTTTATGGAATGAAGCTATGAATATTCGCAAGAGAATTTATCCGTTGCCCTAGAAAAATAATATCTACTTTTCACATAAATCTCTTGATCCTCATTTGAATCGTATGTGTAAAAATTTTAAGGAGTTTAATTCGGCTGCACTTTATTGCAGTTAAACGATATCTAAATTATTAAAGACAGTTAAAAAGAAAATTTCGAAGTGTTCTAATTATTTCTCATTTAGGATTATAAATGAAAATCTTTCTTAGCTAATCTTCAAAAATATTCACTTATAATTTAATGTAAAATTGCATAAGCAAATATATTGATTATAATAAATAAATAAAAATAGCTGAAACATTCTTATACTTTATGCGGGATGTGATAAAAGTCAATTAAATTTTCATAAGAACACCGTTGATCCATTATAAATAAAATAAAAAACAAAACTAAAGAAGCAAAAATATAATTTCTCAAATACCATATAAATTTTGTTATACATTGCATATCACATTAATATTTAAGTATAAAAAAATCGACTTATACATATATATATATATATATATATATATATATATAATCAAAATTTTTCTACAAGAGAGAGATGAATTAAAATGATTAAAAATGAAAAAAAATTTGTAATTGCAAGGTAACCAGACAATAGAATTTAAAAGGAGATATGAAAAATTGAAATAACAGAGTTAAATATAAAAATATAAAAGAACTAGCTGACCCGGCCCGGGGTTGCACGGGCTTTTACCGAGGGTATAACTTAATCCCCATGTTAACTTCCTCCTTTCTTTCTGAAGCCAGCACTTTTGTGTGAATGTGACGCGTATGATGTGAGTGCAAGGCCCATGAGTGCGTATCAATGGTTTTCTCGTTTAACACTTTCCCTTCTCTTCACAAATTCATCACTTCCAATATAATTTTTCGAAATTACTTTTACTTCTTTGTTTCTTTCCTCTTCGCTTAGCCCGGCGTTGCACGGGCTTCTATAGAGTGAGTAACTTAATCTCCATGGGAATTTTCTGTTTCCCTCAGGACGATAACACTTATGTGTGTGTATGCGCGATGTGAGTGATTTCTTTAACTATGTGATTAAAACTCCCTTTTTCGAAATTTGTTCTTGCGTTGGTGTGGTGTGGTAATTAGAAGAGATGGGTGAAAGCTCAGGTTTCGTCCTCGTACTTGACCATGGTTGAAAATTTCGAGGTCCGTCGCCAAAAACACTCGAATAGGCGAACAGTGCGAATTTATAAACCACTCACTCACTTTTCAATTTTTTCGTTGCAATTTTTTAGTTCCGGAAACGAAAATGTAGTCTTTTTAAAAATAGTTGTATGTTGAAAAAAGACAGAAAAGTAGAAATTTTTCAAATTACAAAATTTCTCTACTATTTTAAATCTTGAAGTAAAATTGTGAGGATTTTTGTGAAAAGTTCGACACACGGGAAAAAAATTTCATGCAATTATCTTTATAAAAGAAGAAATTATTAATTATTAAGTATTTTGAGTGTTTTATTAAAGTTTGTTCAAAAAAAGTTTTGGCTTTTTATTTTTAAATCACTGATACTAAAAGTTTTAAAAATAATTTTTATTTAAACGCAACGATATTGATTCATTTCACAGTATAAAATTCAAAAAGAAAATAATACTATGTGATAAAAATATATTTAAGAATATTTCCTTATATTTTTATGTTGCTTTTTTTCTTATATTCTACTGTTCTTCAATAAATCAATCTTTAAGTATAAAAAAAAACTATCGGTTGTGATGCGTTATATGAATGAGCGTTCCGTGTTATGAGGGAATTCCCCTTTTTACTACGAAGCCAAAGACTCAAAACTACCTCAACCTTTCCCGTCTTCCAAACAGAAAGCTAACGCAAAGTGAATGACCTTCACGCAATTGAGAATTTTTTTAAAGTTTTCATTTTTTTAGAGGGCTTAACTTTCACGTTAAAATTTTGAAATTTCACAAATTAATTGCAAAAACGAAGTACTTTAAAGTAAAAAATGTACAAAACAGACTGTTTAAATTATTTCTCACAAAAACGGTATTTTACGAAAGTTACAAAAAACATTTAAAATCCGTAATTTTTAAGCAATTTTTTCAATCTTCGCACATAAATTGGATAACATTATTCTACAAATGTAAAAAAAGTTTTGTACGATAATTTTATTAAATGTCGAAGTTATTTAATGTTGAGTTAAAAATTTGAGTATTTTTTTAAAAAATCGTATAAAAAAGTTTTTGGCATTTTAATTTTTAAACCATTGATTCAAAAAGAAAAACGCATGACATTATTTAGTAAAAAATATCGTTTTAATAACACGAAAATAAATTCATACGCAACGATTTAGAAAAACTTTTTCATAAAAACGCATCAGTTTTAAATCATTTTTTAAAAAATTCTTAAAAAATAGAAAATAGCATTATTTTGCAAAAAAAAATTATACCGTGTCGTGGCGAAAGAAATGATCTTTCCGATTCCGTACTTATTTTTTGTCTGATTTAAAAAACAAAAATCGGATGGCTGTTTAAATAACGTCGAGAGTATCGAAAACTTTCACCCTCTGTTGCAATATCTGCTTCCACAGACACATGAGCATCCCTTACGGGAATCTGGCAACGTTTTTTCCGGATTCTTCACATTTCCGGCAATAAAAAAATTATGGCGTGATTAATTGAAGTAAAAACTATCCTATGTTTTAAGTTGGACGAAATGACACACAGTATGCAAAATTATATTATGATCGGTTGAGTAGTTTCGGAGTCCATCGCAGACAAACACTGTGACACGTATATTTTATATATAAAGATGGATGGAACAGTATTATCAACCTTGCTGACTTAGGACAGCTTATATACAAAAAAAATTCTCTTAAAAAATTTCTCTACATAAAAGTGGGGTTGAACATGTTTTTTGGCCATCCAACCTTCCCCCTTTTCTGTTAATAATACCGAGCAAAAAACCTATTGGAAATAATGAATAGGAAATCTAAATCCATTATGAGAAAAAGGTACTAACTTACCTAAAAATGGCATACAGAAATGCAGAGCCCGTGCTAAATCTGAGTACAATAAACAAGTTGTTGCCGGATTCTGGACTCAAATACAAATTCAAAACAAAGCAATGGCTGAAAAGTAGCACTTAGCAAAAGTATGAAAAGAATAGAAATAATAAAATAAGAATTTTCAACATACTATCATTATCTTAGAGGTTCTAAGATAATATAATTTAAAAGCGATAATAAATTTAAAAATAATTTTTAAAAAAGTAAATTTATCTAAAACTAAAAAATGGGGGTATCTAAAACTATCTAGGAAGAATAATAAGTCTAAAATAATAACCTGTTAAAAATATGGAAATTTAATCCTTACTATATAGAATTTCTTTATTCAAATATCTATTAATAAAATTAATTGGGTATTTTTGAATTAAACAGTATTTAGTAAAATGTTTATAGTTTTTTATTTTTTGTGATTTATTTGAAACTAGAAATTTATTGCGTAGTGTGTAATTAATAACAATATTTCTGAATATAGAAACATGCACATTACTCTCCCAATGCGGTACTTTTATAATATTGAAATTAAAGTCTTCTCGTTTATCATAAATATTTGTAACTATTTTATTATCTTTTAATTTAATTTCTACATCAAGAAAATTTGCTTCATAATTGTTACTATTTGTCTGAATTAAATTAATATATATAGAGAGAGAAGTGCATACTAGCTTATAAATTTTAAAACTAACTTAAGATTTTCAAAGAAGTATCGATGAAACTAAAAATAACCTACTTTTTATGAGAAAAACTGAAAAGAATACATTTTGGAAAGTCACGTTTCTAGAAGAAACGTTGTAAATAAGTTAAAAGTATGTTTTTTCAGAAGCATTCTTTTCTTCTACTTCTTAAAAATATCTTTTTTTATATTTTCTTTTCAAAAAGAAAAAAAAAGCATTACACTTTTTTCTTTTGTGTCTCCCCGGTGCTTCAGAATGATTATATTGAAACTCATATAACTAAATGCTTAAATGTGTGTGTCATAAACATTTAGCTATAACTAAAAGATAATTCTTATAAAAATAAAATATAGTACAATAGCTTTCAGAACTTTTAACATGAAAGATGTCATATAGTTAATATATCAAAGTAATGCAACACAAAATGTGCCATTGTAATCTTTAAGCCATTAAGCCTTATAGTGCTGAATATTAAAAGTCCTTGACAGACAACTTGCTTTAAAGTTGGTTGTCAGAATTTTTTTGTTATATAAGTAGTGTATTCAAAGTTAAACTAAAAAAAGTGGATTTCAAAAAGCATTTCACATGACATGAATACTTAACAAGGTCTTTCAAATTTAAAATCGTAACTCTCTAAACTATATTTAGAAGAGGTTATAGTATGAGGTTCTTTGCTTGATGGGAAACCTTCCAGAAAATATGTCTGTGTTAAGAAATAATTCCCTTTATATCTATATTAAAAGTAAAAATACATGCCTGCTAAGAAATAAAAATGTAAAACTACATTATAAAATAAGGAACTAGAAAATATAAAACATGAATTGTCTTTTATAGTAAAATGGTAAATTAATTAATTTTAAAAGGTATCAATTCCTTAAAAACAGTAACATGGAAATTCATATTTAATTAATTAAACATAATTTTTTTTAAAAAAAAATTATGTAGCAGATTATTTATTTGACAAATTTTAAGACAGCATCTTCAAATTTATTAGAAAAAGTTAACTATTTAAAAATATTTACAACAAAATATTATAAAATTATGAATAAGTTCAACTAATAACATACAGCTATTAAAGTTTTTTTTACTAAACGAAATACAGGGGGAAATACTATAACTTAGATAGTTTAGTAAACATTGTGGTTTTTCTCCTTATAAAAATTGTATCAAAAAGTTGAAAATAAATTTTAACAAATAGATTAAGTTTTTTCACGAGACCAATGGAATTAAGATTTTCCAGACAGTAAATTAAAAACATTTCTAAACTGCATTACAGATTTAAAAGAATTTTATGTCACATCCTTCATTCTAATTTTTTAAAAGAAATAACATGTTCCTAAACCTAATACATTTATATAATAATAATTGTAAATATATTAAATATACTTTTTTTATTTGAGCCAAGCTATTTATTTTTAATCTGCTACTATTTTTAATCTTCCATAATAAAACTGATTGATATGAATCTTCCTTTTCTCATTTAATCAGTTTCTAATTTTAAACATCTTTATTTTGTTACAAAATGTTTCGATTTTTTTCTAAGGTACCGATTCGATTTACATTAGAATTATGTTAAATATAAAATTCTTTAAGTACTAAGAAAAAAAAATGGAATGTGTAAAAGCAAGAATTGAAATTGATTTTGCTATACTAATCAAGAATTCTATTCAAAAAATATATATTCGCTTTAATGCAGACGATAATTTTATAACATTTCATAATCAAACAGTTTTTAGAACTTTCAACTCTTAAATGTTTCCATCATGAGAAAAATATAATTATTTGCTTTTTTTAGGAATATAATAGGTTTCTTTTAAAAGTTACCACGTTACTCAACCTGAATTTCTTAGTATTTGTTGTAAAAATATGTAAAATATCTAAATTGTTGAGAGATATTTCTTGAATATTTCCATTTAAATTTTAAATATGATTTGTTTATAATTTAACTAATGCTTTCTTTAACAAATTAATACTTTGCTATGCATTTATGAAATCTAATGCAATACTTTTATTTTTAAAGTATTGTTTCTTAGATTTCATATGTTCCACCAACACATGCCTTTTGTACATGTTTCATTAATATGTTGTACATGTGACAACTGTATGTATATATTTTATCGACAATACTTCTTTCGCATTTAATTTCAAAATAAATTCTTTAAGTAGAATACAATACTCTCGCAACACCACATCTGTAAGTATAACATTTATTAAATTCTAGTTCTGACGTTCATGCTCTGATGTTACGTTATCTTTTCTCTTTCCTTAAGTATGGATATTTGTTTTTAAGTATATTTATTCCTTCCTAATTCCACCAGCGTATGTAACTGTAAGAAGAAATATTTAATTCCTAATATCTAACTTTAAAATGTTTATAGTTTTTTTGTAACCTATGATACTTGAAAAATCATTTTACTTTCCGAATTGTCGAAATCATGTAATAAATTTTATCTCCAAAAACTTCTTTCAAAAATATTTTTGTAGATGAAATTTAAACTACGGAATATATTCTAGCAGTTTTTGAGTAATAAGTGTTTTTCTATTTATAGGATCTTTCATTAAATACGCAACTATTATTTAGTGCTGCTTAGAATATACAAAACAATGAAATGTGAAAAATTTCTGGAACAGTCTTAATCGCAATTATGGATCAATTGTTATTCTTTAAGTTAATTGCTATTTTCTATTTACATATGTTTTTCAAATAACTTTCTTTCATTACCATTCTGGAATGGTTTTAAAATGAATATTGCACTAATAAAATTAATTGCTTATGTAATTCAATAAAAGCAATGGGCAATGAGTACGTATTTTACAACAAAATCATTGTTATAAGCCGAAATTGGCTATTTTTACAAATGCCTTATTACGACGAAAGCAAACCACTTTTACTAATTGTAAAAAAAACATTTCCTTCGGCTATTAAACATATTACTTTAATTTAAACACAAAATAAATTCTACAGTAAACTTACGATTTTCCTAAAATAACAAAATAATAACCTTCTGATTAAGTTCCTTTATTTTCCTTTTATTTGAGTGATATTTCAATGGAATCCCTCATACTTATGGAGCATAAACTCAAAATATGGCATTTTAAATTGTCTAAAGAAAGCAGAAAATATAAATGATTAAGATTGAATTTACGTCGAGTTTTGAACGAAATAATGAAGTTTATAAATTTAAATATTATTTTTTCTCGTTAATGATAAAATGATGACAAATATATAATTAATTGCATAAAATTATGTGATAGATTATTTAATTTAATATTACTTAGTTTTTTTTCTTGCTTTGGAATAATTGACTACTTTTAAAATTGCATTATTGCAAAAAATAAGCCTCATTTAAACATCATGGCTGCTTTTCAGTTAAACTTTATTTGCAATGTCCCTGCGTTTGAATGTTTCAAAGAAAGAAAAGAAATGTTATTAACCGAATAGAATTTTATGAAAACTACAAACTTATCAGTAATCGATAAATAGGTAGAACCGAATAATAATAAGCAGAAATGACACTCTCTGCAGATATATAAGTTAAAATATACATAAAATTTTAATAAAAAAATTAATCAAATAAAGTGGACTGTTTACGGAGTTTTGAGTTATGAACTAGCAAATACGTATATTTTATTCTCTTAATGCACAAATCAAAAATTTCGGGTAAAACAAAGAACTCAATTTTTTAGATTGTCTGATATTGAAATTTTGCATTTATTTTCAAATTACAATTTTTTGGGGCGTTTTCTTACTATATTTTTGCACATCATTACAAAGGACAAAATTCTAAAGAATTTAAAAAATATCATAACGATTAAATAAAATTTTGAAAAATATTTAACTATATCAAATAAGTTACATAATTTAAAATACGCTTATGTCCTCTTTTAGAAGATATCACAGTTTTCTTGTTTTAACAGTTTTATTTTGTTCTTGAGACTCAAAAATATAATAAGCATAAAATTTTTTAAATATGGTGTCTAACCCATAGATATGTAAAAAACCTTCAACAATTCGACTGTAGATATAAGTCACTTTCTTCTCTAATCTGAGTTTGTTAGTTTTAATGAAATTGATTTTCCAGCACATATGCCTTTATTTCAGCTCTAACTCATTGAATACATATGATTTTTTCTTGAAATTTTTCTATTATCATAAAATATCTTAAAGTTACAGTATGTAATAATTCTTTCCAAAATATACAGTAAATTTTATCTCAGAGCTTTCGTATAGGTGACATCTTATCAAATCAAATCGATAATTTTAGCCCATAAATAATCTGTTGAAATTTCTTCTTATTTTTTATTTAAATTTCTAAATAGGTCTTCAGCATTCTAAGATCATCTCAGTAATCCACAAAGAGGAATTTTATTCTTGAATCATTTTGTGTATGAGTGTGAATAAAATTTACATTTTTCAACTGCAACCTTATTTAAAAATTAACTGAGTTTAATATGATAGTAATTTTAATACGGTTGAATTAATTTAATACGAATATTAAATTGAATTTTGTCTCAACATTTATTTTAACATCCCATTATTGTAGTAGGATCTTTTACTCGTACAGCTTTTGAGCATTTTACATATCAAGTAAAATATTCGTGTATTCTTGTTATCTACTTTCACGAATGCATATTATGCTAAATTTAAATTTACTTCGAAGAAATTATTTAAAAGTAGAGTATTTTACCCGTATGTTTTTTGTAAATTTTACACATCAAGCAAAATATTCGTAACCTTGTTATTTATTTCCATGATGGCATATTATGTGTTAAATTTGAAATTTTATTTACCTAAATTCTTGCATTTTTACACGCATCTGAATTATCTAGAGAATCTCTCTCTCTCTCTTGATTTGTATTTTCGAAGCTATGAAATTCAAATTGTTCCATAAATTAGTTTTAAAATTCTGCTTTCCTATATTCCATTTTCCCATTCCCCATTTTTACAATCTGGATTACCAAAAAGATAGAATGCTTAAAATTTCTTGATTTTTTTTATTACCTAGAATCGTTACTTATTTTAAGATTTCTTTCATTCAAAGAACTCTGAATTTATTTAATATGATATTATGAATATAATTTTTAATTGCAATGTAATTTTTCTAAAAACTTTGGTTTTTATGTACAAATTTGCACTTTATAAAAATGGACGAAGCTTTTGAAAGCTTTAAGAGTTTCTAACGAAAAAAAGTATGATTATATAAACTCGTAAAAGTTTAGTACATTGTATGACTTGGTAACAGGAAATTTTGTTACAGAATTTTTTAAAGCTGAATTAATTCAGGAAAAGGAAATACTTATTATTCAATGGTTGGAAAATACTGAACCGGAAAATTTTAAGTAGTAACTTCTTGAAGAATTATTTAATGTATCAGTTTTAAAATGTAACTTCGGAACAAAAGTTTGAAGAGCTTTATTAATAATACAAAAGAGTTCCTTATGAGTAAACGTAAAATAAAAGGATGCTTTTAAATTTATTAAATATATAGTTGTGTTTTGATATTGACTCTTAATTTACTTATACTTTTACGATTTTTTAGTTATCATTTATGTAAATTCAGAAAAACAATGATTATGCAATACCTTCATTTCTTAATGCTTTTATAGACTTTCTTCACAACGCTTTTATCATAGTAAAACTATTTAGTTAACCATTTTTTTTAAATCAGTATTTTAAAATTTTTAAAAATAAATTATTTTTAAAATTGCATAGAATAAAAGTAAAAAATACAATAATTTTTGTCATTAATTTAATCAAGTGTAATAATTTATTATTTAATTAGGAATAAATAAAGTAATCAATCTGCGCACTTATTTGAGAGAAAAAGAAAATTAAATACAAGAAAAAAATGCCTAAATTAATTTAATTTTAAAAATAATAAAACTGGTTTATTTTAAAATATATATATTTTTTTAACTTATCATGTTTTCTTCAAATTTACACTGAAGTAATATTTAATATTGTTAAAATTGTATATAGCTTAAATAAGGTGTATTTTGTTTTAACAATAACTTGAGCAAAATATATCAAATTTATTAAGTTACATTTAATAATTTTTAGGTGGTGCTGGTGTTCCTACTTAGTATAGCGTCATTAATCATCTACTTCATCGATGCCTCACGGTACGTTTTTATATTTACATTTGGTAAAAAGTTTCAAATGTGATTTAGAATAATATTATTTTTAAAAACTTATTCTTAATAATTATTAAATAATTATTCTTAATGTAAAATATTTATGCAGTTATTTTAAATTGTTAAAGTTGAACATTTAATTGATGCTCATCATTTGTGTTTTAGTGTGTGCATACTTGATTTATCCCAAACTATTAAATTTGCATGGTTAAATTTTTAGATTTAAAAAAGGAAATTAAATGCATTAATAAGACGGATTTTTGTTTATAATTTAAAATATTTATCTTTAGAAAATTTTTGAACTTTCAGTATTTAGCTATTAATTATATTTTTATTATAAAACTATTTTTGATAAATAACGATCTCCTTTCTTTATAACAAAAATATTTTGATGAAACAAAAGTAAATTGCATCAGAGCATTGAATTACAATAAATATGGAAAACAAAAACCCCTATTTTTAATTAAAATTTAACATTAAGCAGTTTACTTTAAATATATTAAACTGGAAATTTTTAATCAAATTTTTTATTATTTTTAGCACAGTTTTGGAGAAAAGAGAGCTTTTTTTAACTATGGTAAATTAAGTGTGATAGTAAGCTGTCCTTATATATGTTCAAATATTACCAAATTAAATAGATCAAAATGTCAAAGTCTCTACTACTCATTTTAACTTAATTTTATTTAATTTTTTTAACCATAGAGTCCAAGATGATGTTTATACAATATTTTCTGAAAAGCCCTTTTTTTTTTAGTGAATTCTTGTCATCAGTGGAAATATGTGAAATTACTGGGATCATACGGAAAAAATTTAATATTATGACTAACGTTCAAATAATTTATTTAAAGTAGCAGATAATTTATATTTTTGACAGTAAAACAGTGAAGATTTAAGTTGAATTTAGATTGAAGGAATTTTTGTGTTAATGACTAAATTTTTAAAATTTATAAAAAATTTAAGTTAATGAAATTTTGCAAATATTATTTTAAAAAATTTGATTTGAAAGCAAGAATGTGATTTGAAAATATGTTTGAATTATGAATGTGCACAAATTTGTGCTTGTTTTATAATAAAGTAGGATAAATGTTGCTTAGAAGCAAATTTCTATTAAACAATTTATATAGCGTATATGCTCTTGCTCTTACCGTTTGAAAGATAAGGGAAAGAAAAAAATATTTGAAAAGTTGTTCAATTGTATTAATGATGCACATTGTAATGCTTTATATAAATATTGAATTTCAGATGCAGCTGATTCAAAGTGGGATTAAAATTAAAAATATTAGATTCTTTAAATATCTGTAAAACCGTAACATTAAATATTCTTTCTTAAAAAATTAGTGGGCAGAAATGTTAACTGTCGTATATATTTACACTTTTATTCTAAAATATCTATTTATTCTTTAAATAGAAATATGTCAACAGAAACGTAACTATTTGGTTATTGAAACAAATAATTATAACACTAATTTGCTCTTTTTGTGGAAAATTTAAAATTATCTAAATTAGGGTGAAAATTAAAAATTATTTAACGTTATTATTCTCATACAAATATTTTATCATAAAAAATAGTCTGATGACGTGAATAGTATTAAAACCACGATAATTTTTAATTTGAATAATTTCTTTTACAAAATGCACTCATAAGACAAAGGCAGATAGAAGATCTTAAGAATTTTAAAACAAAAGCTATAAGTACTATCTGCCCATCTTAAATAGTGAATAAAATTTAAATAATTAAAAGTTTTCCTTAGTTAAAATTTAACAAGTAACACTTAAATGAAGCAGTAAGGGTATCAGAGAATCTAATTTTCTGAAGAAGTTAGAGCCGAAACAAACTCATTATATTAATAAAAAGATATTTCTAAAATAAAGCACAACGCATGCTATCATAATAACATTTATGTTCATATTAATATTCGATTGTAAAATCCACAAAATCTTTAAATTAGAAGCATTTTACCTAGACGCACTTTTATTGATTATTTTTATCCTTTGCTGCAGTTTAATGCTTTCTTTTAATTGTAGATATTTTCAATAGTTTAATTTTTTTAAGCCAAACTAAATTAAAATAAATTTGCCATTGAATTTTTTCTACTTAAATATTGCGTTTTAATTTTAACTTTCTCCAGCTATTCAAAGTTTTTTTTCTATATCTATTCTTTCTGATAGATATACATAAAATGAACCTTTTTTTTATTTGAAGTTTTTAAATGAGTTCAAATTATTTCGCTTCAAGTACAGCTTTTGCTTAAGAGTATTGAAAGAGAAATTTAATTAATGATAACAGTTCAGAATTGGGAATAATATTATATGAAAAAAAATTTAAATAATAATAATTTAATTTTTTTAAATCCCATTTAACTTTAATTTTCTGCAAATAAAATATTTAACAGATTACATTTTAAGATCCTTCATTTGCTTCAATTGATCTTTTTTTATGCAATTCTAAATTTAACGTTTTCAAATGAATGAAAGTCATTTTAACTTTGAGTGAAAAAAATATTTAATAAAACCATAATATGCAAAAGTCATTAAATAGTTAGAAATTAGAACACATGAAAGCAGTTAAATATCGTGACATTGATCACATCTATATACATAACTGTTATTTTTTCTTAATAAAAAAGTTACAGTATATTTTATTGTCCAAACGATGTTTTTTAATCTTTTGTAGACAAATAATAATATTTTGCTGCGTGTTCTTAATTTAATTAAAAATTCGATCTTTTTCGATAAACATTCTATAAAAATATTCTAATATTATTACACTGTATTTTAACTAAAATACCATTTTGATTCTAAAATTTATCTAATAAAAATAAAGTGAACAAAAACACATTCAGAATCCAAATGAAGGAATAATGCATGACAAATTCAAATTCGAAATACCTGTGTAAAGATTTAATTTGAAGATTTGGAATTTTGCTTGAACTGTTTTTGTTTTATCATTTTACGAAAAATAAAATAAAATATGACAAGTAGAAAAGAAAAAATGCATCAGATAAAAATTAATAAGAAATGCAAATGCACTGTGATCAAAATTACAGTAATAGAAATTCAAAAAGAAGTTCTTAAACTAGTAAGTGAGTAATAAAATATTCTATTAAAATCTATTTTTGTTTGTTTTTGATATTCAGAATTGTTAAACGAGCTTTCATAAAGGAATTTGTCCTATAAATAATCTAAAATATGTGAGTATTGAAATGCAGCAATTGTAATCTTGTATTTTTTCATAAAAAAGGAACATTTTACAGTCAAATATTTTTAATAAAAATTAAGATGAAAATGTTTGTTTTTCACTCCAATGTTGTTCTTTTCTTTCTTCAAATTAATGTAATGTAAGTTAAAACTAATATATTCTTAATATTTATCAATAAATAAAAAAAATTATATTGTTGTATTATTAAAGGTTAGCGCAATTAATATTTTTAAATTTATAATATATTTTAAATGAAGAGTTTCAGTTATAAAACATATATGAAGTACGGTAAAAAAATAGGTTAACATAGTAAAAAAACATAAGAACTGAAAATAAAGCCTCTTTTAAAAACAATTTTTATAGTAGCTGATATTTTGATGCATTAAAAAGAATAACGACTCTGTAATTAAATTTTAAATGTTTAACATACAACACTCTGAAATGCATGAGACAGTTTGTAATATGAAATGCAGCATAAAAATATTTTCACACGTTATTTCTCATCGTCTTTATCGATAACAATTCCTAAAAGAAAACTCCCAATTTCAATAATAATTCGGAAAAATTTTACTAAATTCAAAGCAAAGCAGTAAAGAACAAAATTTGAAAGGAAAATGTAAGCACTATCATTTTTTAAGTCTAGAATAAAAATTTTGAAAACTCAATAATATCAAACGATAGACAAAACACAGATAGTACACGAATCAAATTTTTTTATGAAATAAATAAAATGTTTATAGAGTTTTATTATTTTCTTATTCATCAGTAGTATCATTATTAAAAGTATATGAGTTTAAACAAAAGTAAAAAAAAAGGAAATTAACTTTGGATTTGAGGATAAATTATTTATTCAGTTTTATATATAATCCTTAATTTTTTTTTACAAAGTATTTAATTGAATTAATGTTATTACTTTTATGACGAATTACACGTAGGTACAGATTATAATTCATTTATATTAATTCATTATTTTGAATTATTTAGTTTTTAGCTTTGGGATATTTTATTTCTTTAGAAATTAAATTCCTCCAATTTCAATCGTTTTATACAATCGAAGCACTATTCAAATAATTATTACTTATCTATTTTTGTACTCTAATTAAGTATTCTTTTATTAAAATGCTTAATAAATATAATTAAAGTAAAATGGAATTGTTATTAGTAAAAAAAGGAACGGATGGAAAAAGGAACAATAATATTCATATACATATTTAATTTTATAAAATCTAATTACCGTTATAGAATAGACATAAATTCTGATAACCGAATTTTACAAAAGTAAATATGCATGAAATAACATAACGCAAAAAATTAAAATTATAATTTACAAATGAAGTGCTATGATATTTTATGAAAGAAAATTAAATAAAAATCATAATAATATGTTATCCGTCAGAATTAATTTGACAAAATTTCAAAATGCATAACACAAGCTGAAAGATGTCATTAACAACAATAAAAATATTTATATTTCTTAGGATCCACTGCCACATAAATAAAACTTCTTAGAATATGTAATATATGTCCTTATTTCAAAGATTTGTTAAGTATATAATATCATTATTTCAAAAATGAATACAGTAAGAGTTATTATTTTATTTATATTGACGTTTTGACATAACCTTGTAAAATGCTTACCATTAAATAATTATCTGAAGCGACATGAGCTCATTTATCAACTTAAGTCTCATTATTACTTGTGAAAGATCGAAATATGTAACGTATGAGTTTCAAATATACTGCGCTTTTTGTACGCGTGGGAGTGCTTTCCCTTTTGTGTATCATAAATTATGTAATTAATTTTTAACTATTCATTTTCTCATTATATGTTCCTCCATGCATCAAGAATTAATCAAATGTTTAGGTTTACCCCTAACTTTGAAGAGTAAAGTAGTAAGTGATTTAAATACATTTATTTATATATTTAAATGTTAATTACATCCCTGAAATTTAATATTTTAAAAATTTGTTTCTGATAGTCTAATAACTATAAATTCTACTTAAAAATGGCAGGTTTTTGCATATAATAAATGTCTAATTAATTACTTTTCATATCATTTGGTCCCCAATATTGTAGTTATTACAAAGAAATTAATCTTTCATTTTGAACCTTATCCTTTTGTTTTCCCCCCAGCACTGGACACTCCACAAAAGGGTGAGTAGAAATATCAATACCTTACTCTATCCAAAGCACCTGCACATTTCCTATCACCCTACCTCCTGGCCTATCCCATACCTTCTCTGCAAAGTTTTTGCTATCTGGTACAAAATATGATAAAACTCCATCAATAAAATGGAATCCCTTTTTTCGCTTTCCATATATAAATATTTATCTTTTATGGACTGAGGAGATTTTTAAAATCTAAATTTCTTTCAAGAAACACAAAACTTTTATTTTATAAAACTCTCATCAGACTAGTTCTGACGTATGAATTTGAGACTTGGACAATAACAAAACTGAAAGAAAATCGAATGGCATCTTTTGAGAGAAAAATACTTCGAAGTATACTTGGAGGTGTAAACGAAAACAGTAGCTGGAGAAAAAGATACAATTTTGAATTATACAGAATTTATAAACAATCTGACATCATTGAAATACATAAAAATAAATAGATGAATTGGAAGGCCCAATAATCCGACTGCCAGATGATAATGTTATCAAAAAGATGTTACAGTTCAAAGTCACTGGAATTCGAATGACCAAAGATGAGATGGAAAGACTCAGTGGAATCAGACTTTGGGATTATAAACGAGAAAACTTGGAGAACGGAAGTGAACAAGAGGGTCACTAAGGAAGAATCTTCAAGGGAATTCCATGTCCCACGAGGAGCTGTCTTGTCAGATATGATGACGATGACATAAACATTTATCCCCATGTTAGTAATAATGCCTATATACAAGGGTTTAGAATTAACAATGTTTTCTCTGCCTAAAAAAACTTGAGTATTCCAAATTTTTAAAAAGTGTAAATAAAATTTCGGTGTCTTTATTGATACATGTTCGAACTAAATTCAATACATTCGCTCAAAAGTCGGATTGCATAAGTCTTTGAATATCTAGTAAGTCATTTTTAAGAAAATAAAAATCACTCATCTTTAAAGTAATTTATTGAGAAAATTTACAAATATCGTATAATCTAAAATGCTCGAAATAAAAAACGAGGAGTTGCGTCATAATTTAATGTAGTTGTTCACAATTTCGCATACATTTAGAAATGAAAGTGTCCAGAGACATGAGGGAGGAATAAAAATAGCCAAAATAATAAACTTTGCTTTGAATTCATAAAGAGCACGAGATCAGGAATTGGAAGCATGCCATTCGTTAACACGTTTTATGACAGACGGAATGGGGGATATCCAAGAATATCTCAGAAAAATTTCTTAAAATAGTTCTTAGTTTTACATAAAAACCACCAAGTAAATATACATAAACTATGATTTAATCTATTGCATGTAATTTTTTAAAGAGATAAGTACTAAATGGCTATATTCAGGTTTAATTTTAAATGCCAAACAAAATTTATACAAATTAATTTAATTCTTTGGGGAAGGTTGTCGTCTTACTAGCAAATGTAATCCAACTTTATCAATGGTTATGAAATACTAGTGGAAATATTTTAATGGATTAACATAATCTAATCTCTATTTCCAATTTTAATAACAGTACAAAAAGTAAATTTCAACAACATATTAAAACCAGATGAATACGCAGAGAAAACCTTTCCTGCTATTGATGTATCATGCATGTTAGGTGTTAGATAGTTGCTTGTGCTTGCATGTTGTGATATCCTTTTCACATTAACAATCAATTATCATTTGAATGTTCTAGCATTGTTGTGCAGGTGAAATCCCAATTGAAAGCAACTTTAATTACTTTATGTGTTGATCGTATTGCATAGTATAAATACTATATTTTGTTGTATAAATAGAGAAATTTTGTGAGAGTAATAAATCAATTTCTGAGTGGTTTTATAAATTATCACAGATGCTTATATCGTAGAATAGGCCTTCTTTTCAGCTTAGATAAAATGTATTACATATACGACTGCTTTTTTTGTGTAGCTTTAGAAATATTTCAAAAATCTTTTTAAGCATAAATTTTTTAATTTTTTTCATATAAAGAAAGAAGTGAGCAGCTATATTTATTCAATGAATAGTAAATATAATATATCATCAACATTTTGAAAGTAGAAAATAATTTATGTGGATTGGTATTGAATCAACTGAGAAGGCGTATTTTACAACGTATAGATTTGAATTAAATTTCTGTTATTTGAAAATATATTAAAAAGCTTTATGGAGAAAATATTCTGGAATTTATTACACTAATGCTGTTAACGCGCATTTTGCATTTTAGAATGATGCAACTTTGTTAAACCGCCCACACGTAGCTTACCGCAAAGAAATTGTGTTGGATAATTCAGATTTTATTTTAAGATTATTATATAATTAGCTCTTTATACGCTTGTATAAAGAAATAAAAATATAATATTAATAAAATATTTTTACTAGCCAAAAATGGATCAAGGTATGTAGTTTCATAATAAGAATATTTATGTTAAGATTTCTGCAAAATTATTTACTTATTAGCTATTAGAAAAAAACATAGAAATAACATGCTCCATTAAATTTTATATTGATTAATTCACCAAGTATCTTCAAGTTTAATGATTTTCACTCCGAAGTATTTTTAAGCCACAAACTGCATTTGAATTAAAAATAAAGTGGAGTTTTCTCAATATTCGTAATAGATATTGTAATAAATGTTTTATTTTATAAGAATGACTATTTTCATTTCTTAAATAATCAGAAGATTATTACATATCTTTTCCTATGCATTAGTAATAAATTATGTGAAACTTATTAATTTAAGGTAAATTTTTCTTTTTTAAAATATACATTTAAAATACCCAGCATGTGTTTTAATATGATGTATATTTCTGCTTTTTCGTCGGCTGTTCAATGTCGTGATGATGCATGATCTATATATGTGTTTATTGTGGCAATATTTCCATCTTCCTTACATCCTCTGTGTAATCCATCTTCATGAATGTTTTTTTTTTCAAATTTTTGTAGTTAAGTTTATTGTCTAAAAGATTCCATAAAATGTTTGTGTTTATACTTTTTGTGTTAAAATTTATTTTCATTTTAAAAGTACATATTTTAAAAAATAGTTAGATGAAATTTGCTACTTCCGAATTTCTAATACAATTCTAAGCTACTTTTGTATTTTTCCAATCTTTTAATTTTAGAGATGGAGTGGAGATGTGCCAATCATGGGCAACCAACACCACCCAGCAGATAGACTTAGCGCTAAATATATTTTTTATGGTCTACTTTTTTATACGTGTAAGTATAACATGAAAAAAGTTAACTAAGTTTCAACTACAACATTATTAAACCCACATATCTTTTCAAAAAAGGATACTATAATTTTCACATTGAAGAATACTTTATTATATTCATTGGGGAAACTGTTTCTTCACATTCAAATACATGAATCCTTTTTAAGAAGTTTCTTTAGCCAGTAGTTTGTTTAACATTGTGAGATACATAATTTGGATAAATAAATCTGGCAAATTAAATAAAATTATTTATTAATGAACAAAAATTAGCCATGTTTATTTCTAACAATAAAAATATCTTTAAATTCAAATAAAAATAGTTTCGAGGGCCATCAATCTTAAATTTTTTATATATATAACAATTTATTAAAAAGCTATATCGTATAACAAAACTCTTGAGTATAATACATTGTACTCTGCATGTATGTACAGCTATATGTTACTACGTCAAAGCAATCCAGTAATTAATTTTAAACTTTCTTGTATGTATACAATTAAAATTTATTGATTAATCACTTTTTTTTAAAAAAATCTTGTGATTAAGTAAAAAAATCCTTTTTTATTAAAAAAAGGAAAAAATTGAAGTTGAAAATGAGTTATATAATAAGAAAAATTAAAACTTAAGACGAAACATCTAAAACTGCAAAATACTTTATTTATCAAACTAAAAATACTTCACTATTTTTTTTTAAAAAAATGAAATAATAATAATGAATTTAAATGAATTTTAAATAAAATATATATCTATCAATTTAAAGTTTTCCAAATTAAAGTGCATTGTAAGGAATAAAGCTTCAAAAACGAGATAAAATAAAACTACAAAATAAAAACTACGATTAATTTTGCTAGTGTTTGAGAGGGATTTTGAAAACCACATTACGCAAATTACAAAGGGTTTTTTGCAATTGTTTAAGTAATTGTAATTTACAAATAAAACTAATCATACATGACTTTGAGAAATGTTGAAAATAACATGAAAACTAAAGAATATTCTGATACTTACAAAAGCAAACACACAGACTAATTTTAGAATTTCCTTTAGAGTTTACCTTTTTTTCTACTTCTAGAAGATTTTTCCCTTTGTTTTTGTTTCTATATGTGAGGATTTTAATCCACACTCTCTTTTGTAAGAGTTTCTGGTTATTGGAGTTTTTTTCCCTTATGTCTCCATTTGATCTTTTCTTCTTAATAGAATTTTCCCTTACTTTCTTTGCTACCAAGTTTTTCTTAAAAGCAATCTAACATTGCATTTAGAAAATGCATTTCTACCTTACAAATCTATTTAACGGACTTAATTTTTTCATGCACTCTTTATTAGGAGTCAATGTACCGTCTTGAGATTTCTTTAACAACTTTGAAAGCATTCATGTCTCACAATTAATTTTCCGAGAAGCCTTTCCTTTTTCTGTGTTCATGCCCTTGTATTTATAAGTCAATAAGATTACTTTCTTTTTACTTTGCTGTTCTTACATTTTCAAACAATTGCGTTGAATAACTTTAAACGTCTTTATTGTTATTTTAAAAATGTTATTACAAACATTATACAGAAGTTTTAGTCAAAAGCAATGATAAATTAATCGACGATAAATTAGAACAGGCGTCGGCAACCTGTGGTTCACTTGCTAGATTAGGCATGCTTTACAATTTTCAGTGGCATCCAACACCACACTATAAATATGTCAATTTTTGAATGGATGGAAGTTGATAATTTTGAAGTGAATCTTACTGAAAAAACATGTTCAGAATTAAAGAAAGCAAAATTAATGGAATTACGAAAAATCTGAAAGAGAACTCTAGCGATAAATTGGCAGCTATTTTAAATTGTTGGATGTCATTGTTGGAGAGATTTAATTGTTTGAAGAAAATTGCATGAACTCTGCTTCCCACGTTTGCTTCTACACAGTAGCATACACATGGAGAGGAGGGGAGCTCAAATTCTCCTACATAGACCTCAGATTTTTAATTTTTACCATAGAGATTACTCCTCGGATAACTCATAGATATTACTTTTTACAATGTAACTCCAGCCCCCTCATTAGAGAGGTCTGGGATCACTACTGGTTCTACATATCTATGTGAACAAGTCTTTTCTCCTTTTGAGTATGTGAAGAAGTTGTTTAACAACTGAACAATCAGCATCGTGTCAAATTAAAAGTCTAAAATTGTATCCCAAATATTGTATTGGGAAGTACAGCGGTACGGGGCAAGGTTCGCATTAGAATACTATTTTTTTATTTATCTATATTAGATGAAGGCGTATATTTTTATGTTCTTTATTTCTTATTTATTGTTTATTCTATACAGAATATATAAATGTCCAATTTTTATTTTTATTTATATCGAAGAGATAGTTATATTTGATGTTTATTTTTACGTTATTAAATATCTTTAAATGATGCAAAATTAATATATAAATTTGTAAATCTGTATTCCTGACGTCTATTCGCATTGTCGTGAGAATCGAATTGTTTCAAATATTTCTTACAATGCGGGCACCCTGAATCATATTGATAGATTTGTTTGACACCACAGGGGCGTAACGGAAAATAATTGGGCCCCCCCGCAAGGTCAGGTCTTGGGCCCCAAGCCAATATATATAAAAAAATACTTGCTAGAAAAAGTCTGCGTTCATCTACTACTGCGTACATAACAACGGGAAAAAAATATTTTTAACCAGAATTTGAATTTTTTTAAAAATGATATTTTATTTAGTTTATTCCAAGTATTGAGAATAAACAAAAGTAAACTCGTTTTTTTTCCATGGATTTTAAAATAAAAACAGGTTTATAGCGATACCAACAATAATCAAGTAGAAAAAGGCTGCGTTCACTGTTTTAGTAGTAATTATAAAAATTATTTAAAAAGGACAATGAGCTATTCAATAGCTGCAGTGGCGTAACGGAACATAATGCCCACCCCCTCGCAAGGTCAGGTTTTGGGCCCAAGCCAGATCTTACAAAAGATTACAAAATCAAACCTAATGTGCAGATATACATCACCTAAAAATATTTAAACATTAAACTTATAACTGAATACAAAGTCAACCTGAGTCTGAATAAACGAAGTAAATAACCTTTAACATTAGAGAGTATTTATGGTATTTATTAAAATGGAAAATCTCTCTAACAAGAGTCGAAAGATATTCTGGTAACTTAAATAAAAACAATACATTAAGAAAGACACGAAAACTGTAAAATGATTTTCGTTTTCAAATTCTTGCGAGATAAAAAAATATCGTTTACCTTATTCTTTACGACTCCTTTTCTTTAGATAGAGTCTCCTTATCAGCTGAAGTGTCCGAAATTGTGTTTTTTATAGTGAATTTATTTTCATTTCCATGATTTGTTAATCAGGTTCACTAGCATGACAAAAATAGTACTTGCACAAGATTATGCACTTGCAGATATTAAAAATTTATCCAATTTTGTACATTTACTGTTTATATTATACTCCTTTTCCTTTCAAATTTTTCGTTTTTGTGAAACATTCAAAGTTTTTTTTAACTCCCCTCATTATAGAGCCGCTTTTCTTCTTGTCCAATTGACTAAATACCATTTTTTGAACCAGAATATTAAATTCCGATAAAAAAAAATACAGTTCTAATTATGAAAGCGAGATGGAAATGTTTTTATCGTTAAGGAACACACCCTAAATTTAAGTGCATTGAATATAAAAATAGAGATGCCTGTTCTATATGAAAGCAATTTTGTGAAACGTTTCTCATGATGCTTTATTTTATTGAATACTCATAAATCTGACCAAATTATTATTTAAATGGTCTCAATGGTTTTCCAAGTATCGTAATACTATTTCACGTGAAAAAAGCATAACAGATCTACGTTATTTACGACTTCGCTGAAAGAAAAAGGAAATACATGAGGGGGAGGGGGAACTAAAGTTGCCAATAAGTTACTCTGCAACTTCGGTAGAAAGTAAATCATGTCTTTTTTTTCTCTCTCTCTACTGTTAATATAAAGTATACTATAATAAATAGTGATGATTTCTTATCTTCCTAGCACTATATCCCCGATTCTCCTTTTGATTTTTATTTTATCGGTTAATAATTTGGGTTTGAAAAAAAACACTACTAAAGAAAAACATCTTTCGTCGCTGGGATTACAGTACATCAAACAAAATGTTTTTTGATTTGGTTATTGGATCAAAGATATCTTATGAGCGCATTAAAATTTTGATTTTGAATGACGTTAGATCGCCAATTGGAAAATCGCTTAAAAGTTAGATTTTAAAAAATCGAAAGCGAATTTTGAGAAAATCTACATGAAGCGCATCAGTCAGGCTTTGGGCCCCCTAGAAGCCTTGGGCCCCCCCGCAGTGCGGGGGTGTACGTTAAGTCACTGACACACCACAACTACAAGAGGTTGCCGACCCCTGTGTTAGAAGGGTTTTTTTTCTTAAAAAGACACAAATCTTTTTAAATTGTCAATCTATACTAATTATAAAAGCCAATGTACTGTTTCAGTTTATAGCTGCGAGTGACAAGCTGTGGTTTATGCTGGAGTTATATTCTTTTGTTGATTACTTCACTATTCCACCGTCCTTCGTTTCGATATACCTGGACAGAACATGGATTGGTAAGTTATTTGCTGATTGGAAGGGTATTTCTCTATGAATAATTAATTGTCATTATTTATGCAGACATATATTGGTTTTTTTAATGTAAGTATATGATAATCTTAATAATTTTTAAAGTTTAACTTCTTTAAAAAAAACATTTTCTGAAAATTTAACAATTTGAATCAAAAGACTTTTTCTTAAGTCTTTTTTTTTTAATTATATGATTTCTCGGATTTCCTGATAAAATTAGGTTTAATTTAAAGTGATTTTAGTTTATATTTAATATTCATATTTCGAAATTAGTTTCTATGTAAAATTCAAAGAATAAAAAAAGATTGACAATTCCATTTTGTTACCTAAATTTTTGATAGATAAGAGCCTCACTGTAATTTCTTCACAGAAAAATTAATCTTTTGTTTTTAAATATGTTGTTATAGAAGATATTGAATAAATTTCGAGTTTCTTAAGAGTTATTTTCAAATAATATTCAAAGTTATTTATTTTAAACTTCCAAATGAAATACTACATTATGCTAAAAATTATGTGAAAAAGAGTTAAAATAAAGTTGATTTGTTGTAATAAGTCGAGGAAAATAAAAAGTAATTCAATGAAATGTATGAATGTCTTTAATTAATTATAAATATATTATCTCTCAAATATTATATAAAAAAATTAGGAAATTTATATTACAAGTGACATGTCTTAGTTTCTCTATCTTTAATTATAAAAGAAATTTTTAAAAGTGATTAAAGTTATATCCAGTTATCTAACAGTAAATAAAATATTTTTTTAATCTTTTATATTTTTTTAAATACGGTAACATTACATTTCCAGGTCTTTTGGATTTAATAATAATTCTAAAATCTGCTTAAATATAATTTAAGTATTTTGTATTTAATATTGATTCAAATTAAATAGTTAAGTATTATAATTATAATGAAGTATTAAGTATTTCAGTAATTAATTTACTTTAAGTAATATAATTTATGTATATTAAACAGCATTCACTTTTCAAATTTAAGAATAAATATCGAAGGATTTTTTTAATCCTATCTAATTATCATCTTCCAAATAATCATTCTTCCAAGTTCTGCTACATGTTTTATTTTCCTTTTAAAATTTATTTTGGTTATCGAAATAAAGAGATCCTGATTTAGTTGATTTCGTTCGATTGAGTTTAAATTAAAAATTATTTGTCAACTTTTCTTAAATAAATGCTTAAAATCTTAACTGCATAGCAGATACTTTGTTTAGGGGAATTAACCTAAAGATTGAAAATATATCCTTCCAAAAAAGGAACAAAATTTAATTGACTTTCCAACCTGCCTCTTGTTTGTTAGAATGATACATGTAACCATTTTGTTGTTTTTAATCTCATTTAGCTTTTTTTAAATAGCCCCGGAGTCTTTTTTAAAATCTTTAAAAACAGTGAAAAAACTCAGATTTTAATCTGAAATTAAATTTTTCTCCAGGGCTTCGATTTCTACGAGCACTTCGGCTCATGTCCGTTCCTGACATTCTACAATACTTGAACGTTCTGAAGACCAGCAGTTCGATCCGCCTAGCACAGCTGGTATCGATAGTAATCAGCGTATGGTTGACAGCCGCAGGTGTTATTCACCTGGTAAATAACAATTTCTTTACATTTTTTTATAAGTAATACATTTTTTACATGGTAGAAATATAATTTGATTTGCTCCATCAGTAACTAATCTGATATCAGTACGCTATGTGCCAAGTTGTTGTTGACATTCATAAAGTTGGGCGATACAATATGGCTACCTTTTGATTCTTAACTTTTGGTTCTGTGGTTGCCATCTTTATAACGTATATTATAATTAATTTTTCTTTGTTAATTTTTAAGGTGGTAACCCTATTAATTTCAGACGATTTTATATCAATTTTTAAGTTTTCGTCTTCTGTCGTTTATTCAAACATGGATATTTCGATCATTATTGGCGAATACCAGGATATTTTTTTTAAAAAAATATGAAGATTTCGCGTTCAGTTTTTATGGACCAAAATAATTGTCGAATTCGCACTTTCTGATTATTATTTTTTCTAAGAGTTCTGTTTATTATTATTATTTATTTATTTACCTTTCTCTCATTTCTTGATTAAGATTTCTCGTATTTCGGCCGTTATGAAATGTAATATGTAAAACAGAGAAAAAATTGCTTACACCCAGGATAGGAATTTTGACGGCTGTATGTTTTATTGAGGATCTTCTGCTTCTTAAGAGCTACAGCCAATTTCTAGGCTGTCTCAGTTAGTCTGAACGAACACGATCTGTTTATTTTGCTATTATTTTCCATTTATTTATGTTTCGCATGCATTCCCTATGTTGTCTAGCCATCCTGTACGGGGACTGCTTCTCTTGCCTTCTGATTTCAAAAACGTCATTTACTTAATTGGGATGTTTTATCATACCTGAATATGTTGTCAAGATATATTAGTTGTGAAGCCTGCATTACTTTAATTAAATTTAGTTCTCTGTACATCCTTTGTTAATCAAAATTGTCAAATATTCTCCAGACCCCATTTTCTTCAATGCTCCAAAAGTTCTCAATATTTTTCGTTCAAATCTCTATAAGTTTTCCTGATACAGTTTTCTGATTATCCAGCCCTCACTGCCATATAAAACTATGGGTATTGTAAGTGTTTTGTATAGTTGTATTTTTGTTTCCTTGCTTATAAATTTGGTTTTAAATTGATTTCTCAAACCACAGTAACATCTATTAGCTATGTTGATTCTAATTTTTAATTTCGATCGTTATATCATTGTTATCTACAAATGTACCTAAATATTTGAATTGAAAGACCTACTCAAAAACATAATTATTGTCAGTGGTCCCTGATTCAAGTTCTTGTCTGAGACTGCTATAAACTTTGTCTTTTTTTCATTGACAGTCAAATCTATCTTTTTACTGCCACTTCAAGCGCACAAAATGCTTCAACAATCGCTCTTCTTGTTCATCCCACTATGTCTGTATCGTCTGTATATGCTAATAGTTGTACAGACTTTGTGAAGAAGGGTTTTTTTGTTTGTATGCCTGAGTCTCTTAATGCTTTTTCAAGGGCAAGGTTAAATAACTGGCATGAAAGAAAATCTCCTTATTTTAATCATTTTTCAGTGTATAAAGCGTTTAAAAGCTCTGCCTCCAACTTATTTCTGCATTTCACTTTATTAAGGGTCATATTTATTAGGTTAATTAATTTCTTAGGTATTCCCAACTCCAACATTGTTTCAAACAGACTCTCCCTATCAATGCTGTCATAAGCTGTCTTAAAATCGATGAACAGGTGATGCGTATTGATATCATATTCTTTGGTCTTTTCTAGTTTATTGAGAGCTTGAAGATGCAAATTTGTGCAGCCCCAATAGTAAATCTATCATGCATAATTCTTTTCCCACTGACAGCAAATTGCAGATTTCTGCTTTACTTTATTTCAACTTTACTTTTGGTCAAAGAATTTTTATTGTATGAAATTCTTAGAGAATTCGCAGTCTTCGTAACCTTTATTATTTTCATTTCCCGCATGTTATACATATATATACCTTTTTCCAGCATTCCTAAATTTCTCATATTTTTTTTTTTTAAATCGTGATACTAATATTTTCCGAATTGTTCTCCTCAAAAAAAGTAAGTGCATTTTTGCTTAATTTATTATTTTTTAAATACATGTAATTAATCTCTTTCGTCAGGAGAAGCCATACTTTTTAATTATTATCTTATGTTCTTAGTGCTAGGCTGTCATCTTGGATTGAAAACTACTGAGTGCAAAAATCTTATTCGGCGCATAGCGTAGTGATAATAAATTAGTTCCTATTCAAATCTTCGAGATTCTTCCTTTTTTTTATCTTCCATTATGTTTAGTTCCGTCATTAGAATCTGTGGGATAAATACAAAATTATTTTAAAATCGATTTCCATCCATTTTCTAATATTTTATTTTTCTTCATTTATATTTCAATTATAATACAAATTAAATTTACTTATACAAGTGGACAAATTGATTTTAGTATAATATTGTATAAAATATAATAACTATTGTATAATAATAGTATAAAATTATTTTAAAATCGATTTCCATCCATTTTCTAATATTTTATTTTTCTTCATTTATATTTCAATTATAATACAAATTAAATTTACTTATACAAGTGGACAAATTGATTTTAGTATAACATTGCTAAATTCAATTTACACACTTGCTTATGTAAGTGTGTAAATTGCTCTGTAGTTTTAGAAGTATTTTAACTATCAATTTTATCCTTAAGTGTTATTCCCTGTATTCGCTATCGTTTTTTGATTGATTAAAGGTTTGATATAATATTTTGTTTTGTTTACTAACGAAATCCTTATTTAACTCGCATCAACTTATTCCGAAACCACATAGAAACTCGGGGTTTTCAAAATACAAAATAAGAGATGCGTTAAAAATTCTAAAACTGAGTTGGAATAATTGGATTTTTCTTATTTTTTAACTAATTTTTCTCAATAAATGTACGAAAATAAAATTAATATTTTATAACAATATGGGTTCAAAGACAAATATTTTAATCTTTTTTGATGTTCCAAAATATTGTTTATATAATAATACTAATTTTCAAAAATAATATTTTTAAGAGATGTAAATATCATTATTTTTTTATATTACAAATTGCTTCAACGCATAATTTGCTCAAAAAGACAAGTAGGCGGTTTTCTGATGCATGTAATTATGATTTAAAAAAGACATTTATTACATGTTTTTACTTGTATATCAACAAGTTTTCCCTAATAATGGCAACAACACAGCATAGCGAATTATTTATTGTTTCTCTTGTTGCTATAGCAATAATACTAATTTAGAAATAGGAAATCGAAATTCTGTCATGTACTAGATGCATTTGAATGACAAATTATGTTTGCGTTTACATTTCTAAAAGAACTCATGATTTATATATAAGCGTATTTTTTCTTGATGACAGCAAATCAACACATCAAATATTCATAAGGCTAGAGATCGATTTTTTTTTAAAGAAAAGGAACATTTCCTCAATTTATGGGAGAGTACGGTAGAATAATTCAATAACATTTATCACAGAAAATTAAAGGTTAAAAGAATATTTAATAAAAAATATTAGGGAAACTAACATAAGTATTTTGATAAAAAGTTCTTCATGAAAAAAAAAACTGAAGGGAAGCTAATCATAAAGATAACTTTTAGAAAATTTAATTTTATTTTAAAATATAACGATCTGTCCTCATGCGTAAAATTGGTAACATAAAGAAAATTTTGTTTCCTTCTAATTTGCTTTTAGAAATGAAATACCAATAAACTTAACAAAGTTCAAAACTGAAGTACAAGCAATTTTTGTATGTAGTTTGAAATGAAAAAGTAAAATTAATTCTTAAAAAGTAATATTTTGAATTCTTTGCCATTATTTCATCTCACTTACTGAAAGTAACATGAAAATTGAATAATTTTTTTTACTCCACTGGTCAGTATATGTGGTATTAGAATCATACACATTGTACAAGTCAGTATAATGAATTTAAAATATCATTAAGTTGTTTGCATTTTGGGGGCATATTATGCTTGGAATTCAGTGTCAAGGAAGGAATCAAACAGTGAGTTAGGATGACAAATACAAGTACATCAATCCATGCGGCTTCAATTCTGTATTTTCGTTTTTCAGTTATATTGACTGGCTAGTGGTGTCGTGCCCGTTTCTTGGCAGCTGATTACAAATGTTTTCAATGGGTAATAGATTTATAGAAAGTGTTGTTCAGGACAAAATTTAAGCACTTCTGTATCGAGGAAGATCAACACAGATAACATACGGTTGTGCATTTTCTTCTTAAAAAGTAACTTCAAGTAGGCCTCAAAGATAGGAGTAATCACAAGCCTTAACACATCGAAAATGGTACAGAGGTTATCTTAAGTACCAGATAGGTGAAAAGGATGTGTATACATTGTTCTTCCTCGATGTCATCAGTCCAAATACTAGTCCGTACGAAGATTATGAATTTAAGTTGGAAAATGTTTATTCATAATATTGGAAATAGCCATCTGAGCGGCGTGGTTGGTTTGTCGCTGACCTTCTGAACCCAAGGTTACGGGTTCGACCCCTGCCTAAGTCGGTGGATTTTCCTGAAGCAGAAAATCGACAGCGTTATGTTGTATGATTATTTCATGAATGCTCGCGGAAAAATTTAATCCTAGTACAGGTTTGCATCGTCAGAGCTCAGGTGCCTCCCTCTTGGGAAGAAACTGGGCGTCCAAATTACTTGAGGCAATTGGTATCGCCTATATGGTGCCGAAATAAAAAATGATACCAGCTCCTGGGGAATGTACTAGGTCTGCTAAGGTAGAAATATCAATCCGCAGCCTTATTAGAGGAAAAAAATAATATTGGAAATGTTCCTCAGAATCTCCACACAATTATACTGATGCTTTGTGTGAAACGGGATTTCTCTGAAAAAAACAGCATGTGTAGCTACTTTTGTGCTTATGCTCGTCATTCAACGTACCACTGTAAGTACGTCTATCTCTGTTGTAGAGTCCAGGAAAACTGTATCAATAGTCACTGTGCTAATAATATGTAGTAGTACAAATTTCATCGCTTTGTCCGTGCGAACACTTGCACAGCAATTGATCCAAGTTCTTGACTCAAGGTTCACGATATGGTTGTACGATTCCGCAAGTCATGCAGGCAACATACCTTTTCTTTTAAGCATTAGTGGCTAAGAACTGATTAGATCCTACATTTCATTCTGTATGGCTCTTCTAAGCCCATGAATTTTGTATTCGTATAAATCATGGAATAACTAACAGCATCAGCAACGATATAACTGAAGGATGAACCACAATATCGTAGATCATCACGTTCTTATCATCATCCAATTCCGATACGTTCTGATAGACATTCCTTCTTGTATGAGACGTTACACGGACTTTACTAATACGACTTGCAAATAAGAAACTCCCAGTTCAGATATCCCTAACAGGGAGGTAGTAGATTCTGTTTAAACATATTAAAATGTCAACCATTTATATATCCCTACATGTATCTTTCATGAAAACGACGTTTGTTGTGTGGTGCCTTCCTTATGTGGCATTTTTAATGGTTAGAATTGCATTTTTATTAAGGGGTGTAGTGTATTTTATAATTTTAGATAAATATTATACAGAAAAAAGTTTTAAGGGGATATTTAAATGAGTAAATGCATAAAATTTGTGTCCATTGAAATGAAAACGAATATAAATCGACAACCGGATCACGTCTGAATATGGAATTTTACTGACTGAAAAATAGGGAAATTACGCAAATCATTAATTCTATTAAAGAAAATTTTTCTAAATAATCTAAAGGAATCTTCGTTATATCTTACAGCTCATTTGTCAGGTTTAAAAGTATTTTTTGAAATAACGGAATGCTGAAATATTGCATCTAAACTATTCAAAGTACATTATTTCAGTCTCTTTTTCTTTTCTTTTTTTCCTTAGAATTGTTAGTTTAACACTACTTCTTGTTACTGGTAAATATCTTCATTTATAAAATAGACGATCAAAATGCCTCAAAAACATTTATATGAATCAAAACATATATATAAATTTTTAATACATAGAAAGGGAGTTTCATACTTATGTGATATTTTATTTTAAGTAACTTTTAATATCACAATTACTATTCCGAAAAAAAAAACTCTTATATTTTTTAAACAAAATGCTATATATATATATATATATATACTTTGAATTTCTATTTATTTTATTTTGGTTTTTCCAACCGAGTTGCAAAGGGGGAAGGTTGGCGCCTTCAAACTAGTTTAAACCCACTTTTCGGTCCTAAGTCCGAAATTGCTTTTTGACTAGCTAGGTTTTTTTTAAATTTCATTTTTATATCTTTTTATAGATTCAATCTTCATGTTTTTCTTTTATATTTTTTTTACGTTATTTCTTGTTATGTTCTTTATTTTCTGCTTTTTGTGTTTTTGATATATTTTATAAATTTCTTCCATATATATATATATATATAATATTAATAAAAAATATTTTCTTATTAGAATTTGATTTAAAATCGTGAATTTTATGCTAAAAACGTTGAATAGAAACTTAATGTAAAAAATACTATTCCAGTTTTTAGTGATTTAAATTCATATGTTTTTATGCAGATATAACTATGAAGTGATATTTAATTAAAAAATTTACGAGTATTATTCCATTTCCTTAGCTCGAAAACTCCGGAGATCCACTAGATTTTGTAAATCCGCAGAGTCTAACGTATTGGGAGTGTGTTTACTTCCTGATAGTGACCATGTCAACGGTCGGATACGGAGATATTTACTGTCAAACGTCCTTGGGGCGGGCCTTCATCGTGTTTTTTATTCTCGTCGGTTTGGTGAGTCTCTTCCTGACTATATTTTTGTCTTTTTAAAATATAAAGCAAGAATTTTTAAAATTTCACGAAGAAAAATTAAACATGTATAATTTGTCTTTTCAGAAGTATTCTTTATAATTGAATTTTCTCATAAGTTTTTTTATGTTTCGTGGAATTGATATTTATTCTTTAAATTTTGAATTCAAGCACTTAGATAGTCACTAATTATTTCAAATTTCAAAAACTTCAATTATAAATTAAATTTTTTACTTTTGTTTTCAGGTTTTAGTTTATGTATAAATTCAACCTAATTAATCGAGGTAACAAAACTGTTACTGTGAAACAATTGTAGGGTAATGGATCTTTTATAATCTTTACTACTCTTATAAAATCAAAGAGTAATAAAGAGTTTTTAAAAGTATCTGTCGCACACTCTCGCCCTCTGAAGTGTGTGGGTTCAAAAAACGATGCAACATTTTCTTAAAATATACACTTTATAATGACTTTCTAATCACTATCTAAATTTCTATCTAAGCTAAGTACGTCAACTTAAATAACAATCTAAATATCTAGACTCTAAATTCTATACTTATCAATAGATGATCTTTTACAATAATATTAGTCCTTGAACGGCCCCCGTCGGACTCTTTCTCTTTAAACTACTACGAATCCAATATTAGTTTCCCTAAATAATGTCTTCATCTCCGTGTGACAACAATCCCTGTCCCCAACTTTCCTCTTCACTTAACTTTAAGTATCTGTCCTCATTAACATAAATCGTGGTTCCTTTACAGAATGAGGTTTTATAATCATATGTCATAAAAGTATTTTTCGTACAGGATGATTCAGAATTGCAAATAAAACCCATTACACCTTTTAATTTTGAAGCTACAACAATTATCTGATAACTTTTTCGTCTGAGTTCTTCTGAGGCAGATATCTATGAATAAGTCATACGTTCTGACAAAATAAGAGCAATAATAATATTTTAAAATTATATTGGTATTTTTTTACTATTTGCCTCCATTTAGATGTAATGTTTGGGAAAGAAGTATAAAGTAAGCAAATTAATTATTTTCCTGAAATGTCATTAGTAAACAGATTAATTTTTATAATATATTAATTTTTATATATTAATATATTAATTTTTAAAAAAATAACCTATAAAAATGATATATGTAATACTGTGAGTGAGTGTCTATTATTGTCACCCTATAAACCAACACGAGGCCTATTAGCGGCAGACGTCGCAATTTATATATAATCGCAATTGATAGAGTTAACAGGAATCAACCTATCTACATGGTGGGTCACAATGGCAATAGGAATTGAACTCAGGACTCACCGGACAGGAGTTCGTGACCATAACCACTGGGCTACCATGGCCTACATCTATATATATATATATAATGCTGATATAATTATATAAATAACACTTACATATACTTTGCTATTCTGCTTATAAAGTGTATAATAACAAGTAATGCAACTTTGATCAGATAATTCATTTTAAGAAGCATTTCCTTACTACTGTAAAATGAATGATCTTAGCAGAAACTCTTAATTATTTCATACTTAAGGGGACTTGGCACCCTAAGAAAATATATATCATTTTTTTTTATTTAGTCATATTTTTGGATTATTATCTTTCGATTGATATATCAATTTTGTATGCCTAAAAGTTAGAAAGTGGAAAAAAATTCAATTGAAAAATGTAAATAAGCTTATTGGGGAATGCGACCACGCCCCTTTTTACATAAAAAAAAAAGCTTAAAAAAAGTTTTTTGATAAAAAAAAGTATTTCAAAAAGCGAAATAATAACTAAAAAAAGAAGGTGTTACAAATAAAGCATTATATTTCTGAAGTATTATATTAATGTAATTTTTACTTCTTTTGAAATGTGTGCATGTAAAATTTTTTAATGAAGGCATTTCGTATAAATAATTTTATAATTTCAGTTCTCTTATTCATCACATATTTCCTATAAAATATAACATTTCAATATTATGTGAAGCATAAAACTTTAAAATTTCTGTTATGGAAGAAAATTTTTTTTTAACATTTTCCTTGAGTTTTCTTATGCATTTAATACTCTCTAAAAAGGGACCGTTTATAAAATATATGGGTTGAAATAATGCGAAAATGCTATTATTTTTAAGAAAAATATGTAGCTAATATTTTAAAGAGATATTTTATGCTTATTTAAGCTTATAATAATATTTTTTTAGAATTATAAACTTTAAAGTGGGTTTTCTCAGTTTGTGTTTTTTGGCATTCAAAATGCTTCTCCTTCTCGACAATTGTTTACCAATCACTTCTAATTTTTTCCTGTGTTTTATACATAATGCATGCAACAAAATTAGGGATACATTTGCTGCAAATTTTATGCTTTTTTTTTAAATTTAAATGTAGGAGATTTTGTCTTTTTTGTTGAATTTTAGCATACGCATATCAACAATTTATCTTTTCTCTAAAACTAATTAAGTTATTGTAAAATCTATCCCTAAAGTTGTTTAAAATATTCTTGGGAATGTTAAAAAAATTCAGGTCAAAAATTAATAAACGTAAAAGGAGTATTGTTTTAAAAGTTTCCATATTTTTTTAAATTTTAAATTTTTAAAATTGCGTGAATAATGTGTACAAAATTTCATCTCGTATCGTTTTCTTGAATACAAACATTATATGAAATGCTAAAACATCATTTTTAGATACATAAATAAAAAAATTGTTCAAAAGGTGCCAAGTCCCCTTAACACACACACACAAAAAGAATTATATCAATTATAATTATTAAAAGGTAAAACTGTAGCTTAAAAAATCTGAACTTGTGTGTTTTAAACATTTGCATTGTTTTTTTTTAATATAAATTAATACCAAATATCACGAGTTGTAAATATTGTTAGCTGAATCTAGTATAATTTAAAGAATGTAACCGAATCCAGTGGTAATCTAATGTAGAAATTTCAGATATTCTTTAAAGAATGTAACCGAATCCAGTGGTAATCTAATGTAGAAATTTCAGATATTCTTTAAAGAATGTAACCGAATCCAGTGGTAATCTAATGTAGAAATTTCAGATATTCTTTAAAAAATTATTAAATACTAGGGTATTGAATGAAATCTCAGATATCCCGTTTTCCGATTATAAAATTGCAATACATGCATTTTAATTTTAAATGTTCTCATTTCTCATCTTCAAATATCATTCAGATGTTTAAATGTATGCAATATTTTCTTGTTTGTTATCGTGACTGTTTCAATCCTCTGAAAAAGGGGTAAGTTATTATTCGAGACTTAATAGTTTAGCCACTTTTTGATATTTAGTCGCTAGAAAATTGGGCTCATTATAAACAGATCGCCTATTCTTACTTCAGAGAAAATAATTTCTAGTTATACATTTTTAATGGAGCTTTAAGAAAAATTATTTAATCAATTTTTTATTTAATCAATATTATATCAATTTTATAAAATAATACTTTATTATATAATTTTGCTTACAAAAAATAGAATGTAATTTATGTACCTAAAATTAATAGTAATTTTCTGAAACAAAAGAATATTAAGAGCTGCTGTCAATATTTTCTTCATATATATAGATATTGGCGAATGAAATAAAATGTTTTATATAAATAATAAAATCCTTTAGACAATTAATAAAATTCAACTTTTTTCACTAAGCTTTTTGAAGTATTTATAAATTATCAGGGAATTGTTTTTTAAAGTTTTATCTACTTTAGGGGCACGGAAAGAAAAATCAAAGTCTTATAGTTGCTTAATTAGTCTTGAAAACAAACTTTTAAGATTAAAACATTACAAAAAAAATTATTGGCTTTTTAACTTATAACAATTTGAGATAAAAAGATCTAAAAAAATGTAAAATACATGAGGGTAAATTATTCTTATATTTTGTAAAAATAAATATTATCATATAAAAAGAGAATATCAATTTATAAAAGTATTCATTCGAAGCATTTTTTAAGTATTATAAGTACTTATTTACTATACATTTTTCTTAATTCAACATACAATAAGTATTCTTTTTAAAAAAAGTATTAATCTTATTTTGTAAAAAATAGCTTTTAAATTAGTTTTACTATATTAGCATGGTTGTAAATTACTTTCTTTAGTTATATCAAATCATAGTAGGTAAACTGAGTCTTTAACAAATCGATAAATATTGAGCTGTTTTTTTCTTAAAAATTACGCAATTTCTTGCCTATGATTTAATTTTATATTTAAATCACATTTTTTTTTCTTTTTTCATTTTAAAAAATCTCTATCTTATAAAGACATATTACACTAATATGTAATTTAAAAATAAGAGTAGAAAAGCATGTAATATAATATTGATATCTAAACAAATTTCTTACAGGAACACTCTTGGTAATATAATTCAATAAACTTTTGCTAAAATAGAAATAGTCCGCAGATATTTAAAAAAAAACTTCAAGAACTATACGAAATATTTTTCTGAGACATATGTAGAGACTAAAAGAGAAATGAGATATTTAAATGTAAAGTGAATTTCTTAGTTAATTTTCTACCCATTAAAATTTTAAGACAGTTTTTTTTTTGTTTTTTTTTTTGTATTGATGATGGTTTTACAGATGCCCATACATGGTAATAAAGGCAGGGGAAAAGTTACATGCCTTTTTTCAAGGAAAGAAACTAATTTTTATAAATATTCTAAATGAGAAATGCATACAATATGACTTTGAATAATATAAATTACCTTAAGCACTTTAAATGGAACAAAATAAACATACATGAAAAAAAATTTAATGTAATTTTATAAAACATTATGAAGTATTATTTAAAAAAATGATCCCCAGCGACAAAAAAATATGTTATAATAATAAAGAACACAGATGAATAAATGTTGTTTTCATATGAATAACCCACTTTGAATATCAAAGGAAATATCTTACAAAGAAAATTTATTTCAATGAAAAGTACGCTTATTAATCAAAATATTTCTTTGTTTCCTTTTTTCAGTTGAATAATAAGCAATAAATAACATTTAAAACAATTACTTAGAAATTTTATATTTAATAGAATTCCACTCAAATAAACTTTTGTTAAATTTTGAATGCTTTTTTTAACAACTTAATCTTGTGTACGGGCCATCTACAGAGTCTCGAATGTATTGAAGCTCGCAATGAATTGTAATTTCGAATAAATGTATCATCTCCCCCCTTTCTAGGCTGTCTTTGCCAGTTGTATTCCAGAGATCCTAGAGTTAGTGGGAACTAGACCTAAATATGGCGGAGAGTTCAGACGTGAACATGGAAAAAGGTATACCGTGAATTGATCAAATAAAACATAGCCGTCGCATTTCGCCTGTACCGTTGTTGCTGGCTGTTTGTTATCTATCCACCTCTTCTTCTTCTTTCTGTCCACTGTGGTTACCGGTTTCTACGAAGAGAAGGTTTCATATGATGCCGTTAATTACAATAAATAAAAAAAAGCAGGCGATATGATAATCAAGAGAATGTTGATTAATTATTAAAATTCCTGTTTAAAAAAAATATCGAGAAAAATTCTGATATATGAATCTTTGCTCTTAATTATTAATTTATTTTGAAAATAAATTAATAATATTACATATTATTTCCTTCATTAATTAAAAACTATTAATAGGAAAAAATCTTAAAATATTTTTTTATGTTCTATTTAAGATTACATATTGTAAACCTTCTCTTCAATGCCTTTGCTAATCTGCATTTCAGTGTTTAAATTAGATAATGTTTGATGAAAATGATTGCTCTTCATATGTTGAAGCAGCTCTTTAATTTATATTTTCATAGTGATAGTCTTTAAAAAAAACCAGAGAAACCGAGAAAAAATTTGTCTTTCTCTTTCCTTCTATTCTTTCCTCTCTATGTCTGCACGTGTGCACCTCGTCATCATCGCTTCCTCATCTTGCACGTCACGTGTCTTCTCCCGACCAATGGTAGGCGGTGTTTGCTAGCTGCATTCCGGAGATCATAGATCTGATTGGTTCCCGGCCAAAATACGGGGGGACCTTCAAGTCCGAACGAGGTCGAAGGTAAAAAAATATCGTTGATAATACAAACTTGTAGTTCAACCTGAAGTAGTTCACATTTTTCAATCCCCACTGAAAGTAGTTTTTTAAATTTATAATTTTTTATTTTATTTTTTGTATCAATTCTTTTTTCCTAAGATGGAACGTCAGAAATAGTTTTCCGGAAAAAGAAACATTTGACACGTCAAAAAAATGTAAGGTAAAAAATGTTTCCTTCAAGTTCAGAATTTTATTTAAAAAAAAACCAAGAATTTTGTCAAAACTTTAACCTTATTCAAAAATATATCATTATATTACTTCACATCTACAGTCACATTTTTTAGAAATTGGTCTTAAATTACTTGAAAGCTTATTTAACATAATGTCAGTAAAAACTTAAAGCTCTTCTGAAAACTTTTAATTTTACTAAAATAAGAATTGATTGAACCAAAATTGTTTATAAAAATAAACAATTATCAAACAACAATTTTACAGTAAACAACAATACAAAATTATTTAAATATAAATAAACAATACATGATTGTCTGTATACATTTCCATTATCAAATCTTTTAATGTTATAAAGAATTTCATTAATATTGGAGGAAATCAAATTTTTGAAGTTAATAATGATTTGATAATTATCGGTCTAATCTTATAATTATTGATGATTTATAACGTAATAAGATTTTATTATATCATATAACTAATTGATTTATGGTATAATCATAGTTTTTTAATTTATTGCAAAGCAAACTATTTACGCACAGTATTGCATGAAGTTGTATTCTAACTCTTAATTTAATCATGCAATTAATTAAAAACTTTTTGTAACTTGACAAAAATTCCCATTACTTTTAAGGAGAAAAAGATGGCACAACAATAATAATTTTTACCATCCTAAAATAAATTAGGATTAGTAATAACGAATTTTAAAACCGTTGTAATAAACATTGAGAACTAAAGTAAATACAATTTATTAATAATTATCAATATTTTATAATCATCAACCTTTGCTTTTTCTTCTAGTCTAAAATTTAAAAATGTAATCTACAATTTATGCGTAGATTTATTTTTTATAATGTACTTCCATATAATCAATGAAGAAGCATAACCTTTACGAAGTAAATTAGATTTTATTTTTAAAAAAACCTGTTTTTAATAAAAATTTTAATTAGTTAATTGTGATTCAATGAAAATAATAATATATCCTAACACATAAAAAAAATCTAATTTCTAAAATATTTTAACCATTTTAAAGTATGATAAATTATTCAGTATATTAAACTGAACACTGAAAAGTAAATTGCCAAAAGAAATTTTTTGAAGAAATAATAACACTTTTGAACTTTTTATACGAATACTAACTTTTTAATTACTTTAATTTTATATTTGCATTACTATTGTGCAATGGTTTTTAAATAGCTTATTCTAATTATTAAACACGGTTCAGATTTATTGTATGCAAAATTTTGATATTTTAAAATATATTCAAGACCACGATTAGCCTAAGTACACAAAGGCACTTAGAAAAACGATATTTGCCAGAAATGTATTTCATGATTATTTTTATTGAATATATTATAAATTTTACATATAAGTCTACCATTCTTCATTTCTGAACATCTTTAAATTGAGAGTTACAATTTTTCAAAGATAAAAACTTAGGGAAAAATACGTGCTGATATAAACTATGATAAAATCACTATTTTTTTCTTTTGTTTTACACTGATGTTCCATCTTCTAAGGTCTTTTTTACTTTTATTTGCACGATTTTATAATCTCTACAATACTATTCAATGAACTAATTTTTTCATTATTTGATCACATAGTAGATTGCCGATTGCCTGCACTAATCCACTGTAACCCTTCTCAGAATAACTTAATAGGCAAATAATCAATTACACTTTTTTTAATCGAATAAGTAATTATTTAATCGAAATTAAAGAACTATCAAACGATCCTTAAATAATTAGAAAGTCTATTTCTTAAAAAAATTTGCACATAAATTCAATAAAAGCTAAGAATGCTTTGAAAACAGGCATTTTTTTTAATGCCTTTATGCATTTTTTCATTAATTACGATATAATTTGTCTGATAACTTTATTTTTGGAATGAATAAAATGATTTTAAATACATGAATGTAATATACAAACAATTTCAGAAAAATAATAATACAGCTTTTTTTAATTGTTTTGATCATTTCTTCTTTTTCATATCTATCTTAAGTTTTCTATTTAACATATTTTTTAAAGTATGTATTATTTTGTTTTCTCATTACTTGAAATTAAATATGAGATTCAATTTCTTACCCTTAAAAATGTAATATTTATTGTTATACAGCCCTTTGCTGTGTCTATTCCATTTCTGATATCAATTATTCAGAAGTTCATAAATTAAAGTTACTTCTAGGCAAAAACTACAAATACCTCGTTCATTCAGTTTTTCCACCAAGCAAGTCCCCCGCAATTTCACATTGCCTGATATGTAACTTTAAAGTGTTGATAAAGCAATAAATTTTCACATCAGTTAAGTATGTTGCACAAATAAGCATATACATATAAGGATGTACAATGCTCTTATTATTAAAAATAGTGCCAGAAAAGCATGTGATACCACTGAGCTGCAAGACAAAGAAAATAATGTAAGAATAAGATTCTATAAATATATATATATATATACTAAGGATTAACAATATAATACTAGGAAAATAATTTTAAAAATACTATTACATACTTACCAATGTCAAATGCCAAGTAAAAAAAATGTTAATTTAATACCTAAGCCAGAAAATTAAATCTTTAAGTACATTAGTAAATTTTTAAGCAGACAATGTAACAGCACATTATGTAAATAATGGAAACTTTGCCTTTGCGCTGTAGGAGAACAGCATCGCACATGAGCAAAAAAATTTTAAACACTAAAACCTATATCTATTATAGGAAAATATGAAAACCAAAAAGGAAAAATTAAAAATATATTAAAAAGTAAAGACATAACAAAAATTCAAAAAAAGTGGAAAATGAAGTAAAATATATTAAAAATAAACCTTCAGCACCATTTCATGAATGTTGCGTACGAATAAAAAATAAAAACAGACAACACTTTTTAAATACACAAAAGTAATGAACTTTAGTGGGAAAATATGTGAAGAAGAAGGAGGAAGTAACTTATCTAAAATAAAAAAAATTTCTTAAAACAAATTATTAATCTTTAAGTTAATAGAAATGTACTTACAAAGAAAATTTTAAGAAATAATCATGTTCTAAGCAATAATTAATAAACTTTTTTTACATAAAAAATAATATTTCTATTATTACAACCAATGTATATTGTTACTATGTAAATAATTAACAATAATATTTCTATATATAAGGAACCCAAAAAGGGTACCTTAATACTAAAATTAAATACTAAATACTAAAGGTATATATTTTATCAAAACAATTACTAATTAATTTATAGTGATATTTTTAAAAAATTGCAGTGTTACACGAACATGTTCAATAAATTTTCAATATATTTTTTTCTGAAACCGTTGAACATTATTATTACAAATATTAATGTTCAGTTTCTCCATCGTCTCATTTTTCTTTGTATTTCAAGTTATGAGAATATGCATTTATTAAGCCTACGGTTTTTTTTTCACTGGAGAATATTTTAATAAAATAACAATTACTCAAGCCTATCATTTCTGAGGAAAAATCTTTTAAATTTGCGTGTTTATCAACAAAATGAAAGCCCTATATTAAAACTAAGAAAAATCATTTCCAACAAATATCAAGCGATGTTTGTTCCGTTTCTGCTTAGCTATTGATCTCATTGGCCCTTCCGCTTTGCTTCATGAGGATTAAAGCTTTTGCTGTTTGCTGCATCTTTTTGTATGTGTTCTAAAATTCATATAATTCCATATTAAACATGTTAACTGCTTAACGTAATTTTGTTGCTCATTCTAAAGTTACATAACAGGCAATGATTATCAAACAAAACGAAATTAAGCATGGGACCCACTATTTCCCAATTCTGCATGCTTAGCTAGCATTGCTTTGTGGCATGAGCATTGTGCAAAAGAAATAGCACGAAATTTTAAAAGGCATGGCTTACACGGAAGCTCGTTTGTCGTGAATCTGCGCTCAATGTTTTAATTTTCAATAATTTTCCTTTCAGATGAACTTCTTTTAAAAGCAGCCGAAATAAACGCTCCAAAAATAAAATGGTTTTTTTCCCCTCAATTCGTAACAGAAAACTATACATGATAATAAGATTTCAACAGTTAGGTTTTTAAAAATTCGCTTCGTTGTTAACGGTTAAAAACAACTACTTTTTTAATTTTAGTTTTAATATGTAGGCTTATATTTATATAAGGCAATGAAAATAAAAGGTTTTTTAAATTTACATATTTTTATGATTTGCTGTTATAATTATCGTTTCTTTACGTTTAGTTTTTTTTTGAATACTATAATCAATTATTTTGTAAAAATTTAATAGTGTTAAAAATCTAAATATAATTAAATATTATCATTATTCAAATCAATTGTTTTGTTATTGTTCTTATTTAAATGAATGGGGTTTATCCAAATCTTATAACACGGATATTTGCAATAAAATTATTTTTAAATTAATCGAACTATATTTCAAACTTAATGCCATTTTCTGTTTTAATATTTTAATTTTTTTCGCTTTTTAACATATTTAATAATATTACCTTGGCGTTAGTCTCAATTTTTTTAATTTTTAAAGTAATTTTTAATTTTAAAGAAACTTTAATGAATTAAACTATACTACACGATGTTTGAAAATTACTCGGGGAATCTCTAAAGAATTTCTTCAATTGAAGATGAACTAGAAATATTTTTAAAATAAACTTGAACACAGAAAAATTAAATTCCTCTTATATGACTTTCATTTGTTATCGAAAGCATTATACAACTATTTTTCATTCTAAAGTTTGATACTAAATTATAAATATTTAGAGAATACTTTAAATATATATATATTTGTTTTTCATGTTGTGATTAATTACAATTACATTTTGAAATAAAATATATCAGTTCCAGTTTGAGATCTTTATTGCTATTATTCATATAAAAAATACTGGAACTATATTGGAATGACTCTCTCACATTTTGTGATATTTTTCAGGCATATCGTAGTTTGTGGACATATTACCTATGAGTCTGTGTCTCACTTTCTTAAGGATTTCCTTCATGAGGACCGTGAAGATGTTGATGTAGAAGTTGTATTTTTACACAGGTATATCATAAATATGTAAAATGTATTCTATCTATCAAAGACTGGATAGAAAAATGGTGAAATAATATTTTCCATCATGAGTTTTAATAGTTGATTATCCCATAATTAAAAATTTTAAGAAAACTTAGAATTTAAAATATTAATACATTGGTTGATTATATAAGCTGATAATATTTTGAATCGGATAAGTGTGGCGGTTGTTTTAAACTAATGTAAAGTCATCAAGAAAGGGAACACACTTAATTGCTTTCACAAATCTTATCGCAGCTATATAAAATAGATGGTTATCACTGTAAATGGCTCAAAAGAAACTAAATTATGGAGTTAATAGATTAAATACCTTAATTATCTTCAAAAACAGAATCTTTCTATAAAGAATCAAACAGAATGAAGTGGAAAATAGATTGCGCAGTTTTTTTATATCCCAAATTTCATTCAAATCTGAATTATTAGTTCCAGAAACATTCAAGGAAAACTGTTAGAGGGCAAAAAAGTGGATTTTATCTCGCACAAAAGATTTATAATATCTCCCCCCCCCTTCTCCCTCTTTCCTTTTTCCTTAACACCAAGAGATATAAAATCGATATTACATTTTATAAACTACTACACGAGACCTTAAAACCGCAATTTCTTTCATAAGACTTGAAAAGTATATCCTTATTGATGAGAATCGTATGAAATTTTGAAATCAGAGATCTTGTGATATGAGAAATCTACTTATATAAAAATTTTGTATATGGTATATTGCAAACTCATTGTTTTCGTAACTGCATTTAACAATTTAAATTTTTTTGCAATGATATTACCTTTTAATTTTTTATGATTTTAAAATTGAGAAAAAAAATTATCTAATACTTGGAGTTAGAGTCTTTAAATAGTAATGAATGGGTAAAAATTATCAACAACTTTTGTGGCACTGATTTGATATTGGCAGATCCATTTTTAAACAATTTATAGAAATTTAGTAATATAATCTTTTTAAATTTGAAATTTAGACTAGTTTTAAAATGATGAATTAGATACTGGAAAAAACGATTTACATATTCAATAAAAAATTCTGTTTTAGGAAGATAATTAACTTTATGTTAATAAAGTTCATTAAATAATGCACATTAAAGTTGTAATTTAGTTTCAATTGAATCATTGTTATATGAACTACTTCCGTCCAACAATCATAAAAATTTCGAAATTTATTAAGGGTGTCGCATTTTTTTGACGTCTACACTTATTTTCAAAAACTTAAACATTTAATTAAAAGAGCATTTTAAAAAAGCAAATATTTTATGAACTCAACTACACTCATGCCCATAAATTAAGGATAATGAACTTCAGGCAAAGAAAGAGGCAGAAGCAAAACAAATTTGATTTATTTGTAAAGTCTATTTATTAAACAAAAGGTAAAGAGCAAAAAATATGCTATATGTTTGACATAATTAATAAAAATGGTGATTTTTACTCCCTGGAACAAATTTCAAAAAAGAACCTATTTACAAAAAACAGTATAACATGGTTAGTATGATGGTTAATACGGAGTATGTCTCCCGGGCGATGCAATACCGGCCTTACAACGCCAACGCATGCTGAGTATCAAATTATCAATCTGATCTTGGGGAATATTACACCACTCATCAAGCAATGCCCTCCGAAGTTCCAGTAGACAGGTGGAAGGGGGTTGACGGGCTGCAATTCGTCGGCCAAGCATATCCCACACATGCTCTATTGGATTCAAGTCCGGTGAGTATGCTGGCCAATCCATACGGGTGATATCCTCCGATTGAAGGCATTCGTCTACAATGTTTGCACGGTGAGGTCGGGCGTTGTCATCCATAAACAGAAATTCAGCACCCATGGCGCCCCGAAATAAACGTTCATGTTGTTCGAGAATGACATCCCGATAGATGTGGCCTGTCATCGTTACACTCTGAACATGCAGGTCAGTTCTGGAACCAAGAATAATTCCTCTCCAAATGAGCCATCCTGCACCACCGTAACGGTGTCGTTTAATAGTGTTCTCTTGGTGGTAACGGGTACCTGGCGCTCTCCATATGAAAGTCCGGCGAGAATCAGACTGCAAACTAAAGCTGGACTCGTCGGAAAACATCACACAAGACCACTGTTGGGGTGTCCACAATGCATGCTCTCTACTCCAGATTAATCGCAGGCGACAGTGGGTTGCGGTAAGGGGAATACATCTGACAGGCCTACGAGCATATAGACCAATGTGCCCTAAGCGTCTGTACACGGTCTGCCTTGAAACTGTCATACCGGTAGCTGAAGAGAGCTGACGAGATAGGTCTGATGCTGTGCTCCGTCTGTTTCTTTTGGCAGTAATTGGCAAATACCGGTCCTCATTCGGCGTTGTAACTCGGGGGCGACCTATGCTGTAACATCTTCTCACATTACCATCATCTTGGAATCGTTGCCAAAGCCTGGAGAGGACACTCTGGGCTATTCCAAGTTCCTCGGATACTTCTAGCTGGGTACGTCCACATTCCAGTCGTCCGATAATTCTACCACGTAAAAAATCATCCAAATGCTTCCTTTGTGCCATAACTATGAGGTTATTGCACTGAAAGGCTTTTAAAGCGTTTGTGAACAATTTTACTTCTTTGCCACCATTCCTTATATTCCTCTTACACTCTCGTCATTGCGACGTACTATCCGCGCCATCTGGTGGTTTCCTGTAATTTGCATATTCTTCTTCAAGATGTGTGTGATAATTCTACATTTGAAATTTTTATTTTAGAGTTCAATTTCTGTGTGATTCTGAATTAACCTTAATTTATGGACATGAGTGTATTATTCATAACAATTATCCTAAGTCCTTTTGTATTTAATTATAATGAGATTTATTTTTGTATTAACTGCATTGAATTTTTAACTGAGGTTTTAAAAAGATTATAATGTATTTTTATTGAAGAAAACCACCGGATCTAGAGCTGGAGGGGTTGATAAAAAGGCACTTCACAACTGTGGAGTTTTTCCAAGGCAGCGTCATGAATACCATTGACCTCCAGCGAGTAAAGGTAGGTAACAATTTTATTGCATCAATTTATGATGATAAAGAACAAAAAAATCTATAAGGCATAATAATTTATTATAAATTTCTCTTATACTCGGTTACAATCGGAAGTTATCTTTAACAATACATGGGGACTCCTATTCGTCAAATGAATGACGAATGAAATACTTCACTGAAAGCAGATTTATAAAAATGTATACTAAAGATGAAATATTTTTAAAATCGTATACTTAGTCATTTGTTTTGATACAAATTGCTTTTAAGAAAAATTCTCCATATAGAATTGTTCTCTCATTCTTATGATTTCTAAATGAGCTTCATGTGTAGGTTCACGAAGCAGATGCTTGCCTGGTGCTAGCCAACAAATACTGTCAAGATCCCGATGCAGAAGATGCTGCCAACATTATGAGGGTCATCTCCATCAAAAATTATTCAGATGAAATCAGGGTCATCATCCAGCTCATGCAATATCATAATAAAGTAAGATTTACTTTTCGTATCCTAATAATGTACGTATATTAAGTACAAATCTTTTACAAAAATGAAATAAATTAAGCCTGTTAGTAGATTCAACTAAGTACTATTTGGAGTGAGTCATTCAGATGGAAATATATTTTCTAATTGTGCACGATTCTTATTGACTTAAATATGTGAAATATTAATAGCCAATAGCTTCTATTTGTTCCAAGATTTGTAATAGCCTGGTGTCTTTTTTTTTTTTTTTTTTTTTTTTTTTTTTGCACAGAAAAAGACGTGGTAAAAAAAGCAAATTAATGAAATTTACAAAAAATTTCTCTTAAAAACCCACACAAGAATTCTGGATAATGCCTTATAAAATAATTATAACGTGCTTGTTAAGATTGTTCATTGATTGCTTATTAAGATTAGATTATTATTAAATTGTTGAGTAGTTCCTTTGCTGGCAAGTATACAGTAATTTCCCGAACTTACGCGATAGATAGGACTGCATAAGCAGAATTTGCGAAAGTCGGGGAATAATTTTTATATAAATGCATATAAATTATTTTTATTTTGGGCCGAAGACGAAGGAGAAATTAATAATATAGAAAGAACGTTTAATAAAATCTTAGATAAACATAAAAACAAATTAGCAAATAGAAGTTATTTTGATGCAGGAGGTTTTATAAAATCTAACAAGTAATCTGCCGGTTCAAAGATTTTTTTCTCCCTCAAAATTTCCTCGTAGCATGCTAACAATTTTTTTATTCCTTGTTTTGTTGCAAAAATTTTGTTGCAATTCTTTGGTATCTGAACTTTCTAAAATTTGAAGCCATTTTTTGATTAAACTGTAGCCTTCTATCAAATTCTCTGCCGTCCTTCTATCTTCTGATTGAACTGGGTCTACAGACTCAAGTTCTTCAATGTTTTGCTCTTGCTTATGCATTTGTATGAGTTCAAGCATTTTCAGCTCCTGATTGTGGAAATCCAGCAGTTCTTGAACGTCATCACTGTTCATTTCTAAATTAATTTGCCTGGCAAGATCAAAAACTTCTTCAATCACATGACAAATTTCCCTAAGCTGATTCCGTCTAAGTTTTAGTAATGAAAAAGGGTGAATCAACGAGATTTGAAAATAGCGTAACTCCGAATTTGCGTAAATCGGGGAAAGCGTACGTCGAGGTATTATTGTAATCGTTTATTTGTATTAATCCACGTAGTTTGTGGAGTAAATTCCGTTCTATTCTAATAAATCTTTCATGTTTTTGGAATTTTTGCAAATATGAACATATCTGTAAAATTTTTAATTCCCTAATATGAAACCCCAAAACATTCAAATGCATTTAATTGTTAAGAATTTCTGAAATTTTTTTGCAGGCTTACCTTTTAAATATACCTAGCTGGAACTGGAAACGTGGCGATGATGTCATCTGTGTATCTGAATTGAAACTGGGTTTTATAGCCCAAAGCTGTCTCGCACCTGGCTTCTCGACTATGATGGCCAACTTATTTGCCATGAGGTCATATAAAACAGTAAGTTCTATAAATTAACCTATGAAAAAATAGTTTACTTATATTCGGAAAATTTCAATTTTAACAGTTTTCTCTTTTAATGTTTTAATTTTGGATATATGCGGTTTAAAAAATCCGTTATCGTAAGAGTTGAAGCAAAAAATTTGATAGTCACATTAATTATTAAAAGTTAAGGCATTGATTCATTACAGGATCCTATGCTTTGTTTTAAAAAAAAAGTCTGAAAATAATATAATTTAGGAATATTTTGCGTAAATTAATTTTATAGACATGATAAATCATAAAGTAATACATGTTTCACAGAATACTGAAATAAGAATAAAGCGAAATTGAAATAATTTAAAATGCAGTTAATAATCTAAAAAATTTCTATAATTGCATTTATATTTGAACACATATAACTACGATCATCTCTTTTAGGACCACAGTTGTATAAATACTCTTAAAATGAAATGAATGAGTTTAAAAACACTTTTCCAAAACTGTTTTATTTTATTTGTATAAAGCAACTTCAGAACTTTTGATGAAGATTATCTTACATTTATTTACATATTGGTTCAATCTTTTATCTTTCTCCAACTGCACAAATATCACAATAACATTTTAGTTTATATTTGGTCAACTTTTGGCTATCATATAACTGTAATAATAAAAAAAATATTGCTTTCTTTAGATAAAAAAAATGTTAAAATGTAAAGATATTTGTATAATTTATCATATTATAAGTGTAGCAGAATCTCATTTATCTCCTATTTTTTTATTTTTAAAATGTAATAGTATTTTATATTTTAGATATTATTAAAAATTTTGTAGTTGTGTTCTATTAATGCCTTAAATGCAATTAAACTTACGCTTTCTAATTTACTAGATCTGAACTTATATAAAAAAACTTAGATTTTTAATTAAAGTCGCGTCGAATGAAGAAATCAAATGCGGCCCCACCCCCTTAGTAAAAAATGCGTATTTTAAAGATTATTATGTATTTTATGCGCAAAAAAGGTTATTTAAATTATTTAAAGCATGACATTTTTAGAATTTTTACTGTGAAAATATTTGCTGAAATTTCTCAACATCACATTAAATTCCAACTAGGTTTTTGTCAATTAATAAAAACTCCTATGTAAACCTATGGGATTTCAACCAAACAATCAGTTCAATATTTTCATTATAATCTCTCGAATTAGTTTTCCTCCCTTATTATTCATTTAAATAGTGAAATATTTCTAATAAGTTCTCAATCCTATAATTTCAGTCACCAGATATGCCAGAATGGCAGAATGATTATCTGTGCGGTACAGGGATGGAAATGTACACGGAGAATTTATCGCCATCATTTGGTGGGATGACCTTCCCTCAGGCAGCGGAGTAAGTACAAAGGCTCAATTACGATAATTATGCTTAATGAATTATTAAGGCTAAGTAGCCTTATAGTTGATTGGAAGCTCACTGTATTTGTCAAACTATCTTAATTATTCTAGCATGGATAAAATGTTAATGTTAAGAAAGAAGATTATAATATTTTCACAAGTCATAAATTAAGCGAAGATGAAAAAGGAAAATAGTCCAGTAACAGCATTGAGAAAAATGTGTCACGGTACCTCCTTCTCGTATTGAATGAATTGGAGATCTCGTTGATCATTAAGGTTCTCGGGAGGTGGGGGGGGGGCGAACAAGCATAGTTGTAGAAGCCATTAAATCGGACACGAAATGATTAACATCTGAAATTTGAAATAACTAACTTTTAATAATTTCTATGTGTTGACAAGACAAACTAAGTAGTAAGAAATAACAGGTCGCAGCAAAATCCTCCAATATCTTCTAATAGCTAAGCAACTATAATTCAGGAACGCATTTATAGGACTATGCAGTCCACAAGACAACACAACTCCTATTCTCTGTCTCATTAACTATTTATATGCTATTTAGTAGTGACTTTCGCTTGTGGAGTGGAGTGTCAACTAACTCAAAGTGTCTAACTCAAACTCAAACTCAAAAGTCTAACTCAAAGTGTTAATTTGGCTGACGGAAAAAGCAGTGAGAATAGACCTTGCGAATAGATAATTTATTATTACAGATGTTTTTCAGAAAATCGTACATAATGGATCCAACAAAGATTTAAATACTACCAATCTCTTCAAGCTTTTCAAACTTTCGAGGCCTTCCCTCAAGCTTTCAGGTGGCCACGGTAGCTGATTGGCCATGGTCACTAATTCGAGACCATGACCACTATCGTTGGTTCTGTGAGTCGTGAATTTGAATCCTCATGCCACTGAAATCCCACTGTGTAGCCTGATGCTAGTTAAATCTGATGAGACTCCTATCTTTACGATGATGTGGTGTGTAAATTTGAAGAGTGGAGAGACAGTTCAGGTGTTTCATCCTCATCATTTGATGACGGTTCAAAATTTCAAGGTACTTCACACACAACCTTCGTGTTTCTTTGTAGTGCAACTGTAATAAACCATCGATCAATCAATTAAGGTTTGATGATCTGAAACTCAAGTATGAAAGAAAACATTTAAGGAAATTTAAAAGAATTGGCAGTCTCTTAAGTTTCAATCTAGTCAGACGTTCTGTAATTTTTGTAACATATTTTATTTCGTCGCAAAAATTAAAATAATTATTAATAGCAAATTATTTCTTTGAAATCACCGTTTACCAAGTTCTAATGATTTTATGTTAGTAAGAAATGATAATTTTTTGTAGATTTGGGAAACAATTAAGTTTTTTTCCCCTCTTTCACACAATTAATTAAATTTCCAAATAATTTCAAAGAAAAAAAAACTGATTCATTATTTTATATATAAAAGAGCCTCTATAAAACCTAGTGGTATAAACTATGGTTTATTTAATTTATTCTTTAAATAAAAGATTTTTTCTTGAAAGAAAATACCAGAATTTAAAATATCTTTAAATTTTTCTATTGCAACTATATAATTAAATTAATATTAGAAGTTTCTATTTTTTTTTCTTACTCCAATTTTTTTAAAATTCTTACAGGCTCTGCTTCGTTAAGCTGAAACTTCTCTTGTTAGCCATCGAGATCCCAAACGAAGACAGCTCTGACACTAAAATTACCATCAATCCAAAGAAGAAGGTTAAGATTGGTACTAATGCGCAAGGATTCTTCATGGCTCAATCAGCTGATGAAGTAAAAAGGTAAGGTATCATTTTTTTATATAATTAAATTTGAATTAGTGTTGATATAGTGATATCTTTAGCGATAATTTTTCTACAACTCTGTAACTTGGATCGTAAAACGGCCTTAATACCACTATATTCGTGGTCTACTCGTAAAAGTAAGTTAAACACAAAGGATTTTTTTCACTAACGTTAGGAAAAAGTAATGCAGAGTTGTATCATAATTTTTTTTCAATTTTTTAATTTAATATTTAGTTGCATATTTTTGAATTATAAAAATAAAAATTTTCATTATTTTAGGAATATTTTCTATTATTAATCTAGGCAGTATTTAACGAGCTGAAGCTGAAATAATCAAGTTATTTCTTAGTTCTAAAATATAAATAATTCAGTTTAGTTTTTTAAAATTTCATGTGGAACAACTACATGGAATAATTAACAAAAACATTGATACGAACAAAAAATGTCTCCTAAAATTTTAAGAATGTTAATTTAACATTTATGTTAGATGTTATAGTTGCAAAAATGTAGTTTGTTGTGTGTGTGTGTATGTGTGTGTGTGTGTGCTCGCATGTGATTATTTGAATTAAAATTATTATATAATAAGTGTGTATTAAGCTAAACACTACATATATATAAGTGATACACATATCTATACATTGATGATTTTTCATCACCTTTTTTTTGCACTGATTTTCAGATTTAATTATAATTTGTATATGGTGTTTCAGATAACTTAAGATGCTTTCCCATTTTACTGTAAAATATGGTTTTTTTTGCCCGGTTTGTGAGGAATCAATTTATGATGGGGGAAAAAACAGACAATGACATATATGTCTAAAGAAGATTATTTTAAATAACTGAAAAAATTAGAAATACTTATATGTAATTACAATAACTTTCTAAAAATTTCAAGACAAATCCGTTTATTTTAAGAAATAAAACAGATATTTATATTTTTATAGGGCGTGGTATTATTGCAAACATTGCCATGAAGATGTAAAGGATGAGAAGTTAATTAAGAAATGCAAGTGTAAAAACCGTAAGTATTCAAACTAATTCCAAGGCATATTAATTAGTTTAATGATTGTAAAACGACTAAATAAGTTAACCTGGCTTTAGAAATAACATAATAAAATTTAAAAATTAGTTATACTAAGTGTTATGTTTTGGATTTGTCGCACGCAAGAACAACGAAAATAACTGCAGAATAACAAGTAAGGAAAATCATGCAGTTGCATGGATTTTTTGGAATCGATTATGAATCTACTTACTTAGAAAGTCATTAAAAGGTACAATGAATGCGATAGTATTCTTTATAATGATAGCAAAATAACTAATTTTATTTATTCAATTAGTGATTATCTCATGTGAATAAAAGCAATATATTTATTAATTTATATTAAAATAATATTTTCATTATTTTTCAAATTTTATAAAATAAACTTTCAATAATACTTAATACATAAAAAACTTATCTTTCAAAATATCTTTAATGAAAAACTTATAACATCACCTTGCTTAAAATAAGATTTTAAATAAATAAATTATGTTTACAGTATTTGCACTTCAAAAATTTATGGTGTCCGAGAAGTATAGCTACACTTTCAGAAATAAACAACGATTTTTCCCTTACGGTTTTTTATGTTCCGTAAAGAAAAAAAAAGTCTCTGTTTAATAAAATGCAAATTAGTTGGAACAACATTCTTATTTCAAAATGGCTTCACCACAAGTTCAAGGACAAACTGTAGAATAGTTTATCGAATTTAAATCTGCAACACATGTACATATTAAATGGGGCACCACCACACTGGAGTTAGGAAATGAGAAAGATTTTAGATGAAAAGTTCCCCGAGGGATTAATGAGAAGAGGAGATTCAATATCATGGCCACCTAGATCTCTAGGCATAACACCTTTGTACTCCTTGTGAGGTTTGTGAAAAATATTGATGAAAAACATTCAACACTGGTGAATTGAAAAGTTGAATTTCAGCGGCCATTCAGATTGTTGATCCTGCAATACTTTCACAGAATTTGTGTAGAAATCTATAGACTCGGTGTTGCGTGCATCTATAAGTGCGCACCTTGAAATCATGCAATGAAACATTGTATAGAAAACTTTGGTACTTTCTTTGTGGAGTATAAAAAATCGTGACTGTCTTTGCTTGTTTATTAGTAATTAATATTTGAAAGTATTGTCATACTTTTCAGACACCTGGTATATGTTTTAGAATATTTTTTTTTAAAAAAACTACGGTGCAGAAGAATGTTTTTTGAAAAAAGTTCATTATTCGTTTTTTGTTACTTATATATATTAAATCAAAAACTCACCTTCAGTTTCAGCTTTCGACTCCTTAAAAAAAATAGAATGGGAAAATCATTTTAGAATATCCATGCATCTTGGTGATTTTTCTTTACTATAGAAACATAATCTTTCCACAGTAGTAACGATCCTTTGCTACGCTTTGAAACGAATTACCTGAGCGAATACCTTCCTGTTTATTCGATTAAACATGATAGCTCCTTTTGTATGTATTGTACTCTCCCACATTCATGTTTGAGCTAATAATGTTCTGTCATGTTATGCCCACATGCAGCCAAAGATCCAAAACAGAAAGGTAAATGAGTTTTTATCAGTTCTTTGTGGCTTCGACTTGGCCTTTAGTATTTTGGTTCTAATTACGCTAAACGCTTTTTAAACCTATTTGCTTGGGCTGATTCATCTAGGTGCTGATAACAATCTCAAATGCTGTGGAGTCAAGTACCGACAATCCTTAGATAGAAATAGTGCTTTTTATTCTGCAGTTTTGGTTTCATTTATTTTTTATGTAAATTAAGGCTCAGAACTACTTAAAATGAATATTAAATACAGTCATAGGAAAAGAACACCTATTTTACGTAGTGCATCAGAAGTAGGACTAGAATTTCAATAAAATGTAGGTAGTTTGATATGGCAGACGCTTTCATATACTCTTTGATGGTGTTCATACCTCAAAGTCAAATGAAGTTTATTTGTAGATAATTTCAAACAAATTCCGATGTTTTTACAAAATTGTGTTATGATCAATCTTTCCCGTTCTAATGCATAATTTTCCTTACTTCAGAATCCCAAGGAAAATTTTGTAATCTTTTATAAAATTATGTTAACCCAAATATGTTTGTGTGCGATGTTGAAGTGTGTGTATGAAGTAATTAGTAGCTCCATCTCGTAACATTTCATACTTTCATCTTCATTTTTTTCATAAAACTTTACGGAGCTTTAATAAATAACTATTTTTTAACCATATCATAGAAGGATTTCAACAGGGGAATAAAATGTGCTATTATTTACAGAGTGTAAAATTCAACAAGAATATTATTTGCTAATTTCATGTTATGAAACTACAGTATTAAAGAAAATTCACCCAGTTTGTTTAAACGAAAGCATGTTTTTTTAAACTGAATATATAAAAAATATTAAAATGTTACTTATGGAATATTAACAGATGAGACAATTTTTGTTTCGTAAGAACTGAACTTACAAACTATTTTACATAATTTTTAATTCCAGTAAATAAATCTTGTTTGATATATATATTTTTAAATTTCAAATACAAGAAAGTGAACTTTAAAGCTATGTTGCCGATAAAAAAAGCACTGGAAAATAACACTTTAGTACTACTCAACCGTCTAAAATTTTCATTACTGAAAAATGATAGTTTAAAAAGCGTTCTCTCACATTTTTAAAACTCTTTGGTTCCTTTATAATAAAATTTAGTAACTCACAAATAATTTTTAACTTGATATAATTTAAATCTTAATTTTATTACTTCTAGTGAAAAATATTCTCAATATTAAATATCATATACGATATATTATATAAATCCGTATAACTTTAATATTAAATGTATTATTTAATATATAAAAAAAATATTTTAAAGGAATATTTAAAACATAATATCTAAAACTGAGTTTTGAAAAACAAGAAATAGTTTTTTTCTAAGAACACATATTTATAAATGAAAACTTGAATTATTTTATTGCTATTAATATAATTTTATAGAAATATAAAACAAGTAATTTAGGAAGCATCTATCAAATTAGGTAAACAGATTTTTAAATTATCTGGGAGGTTAAATAGCATACAAATTAAAATAACTATTGATACTTTATAGATATAATCTTTTAATGTACGTATAATCTCGTATTGAAAATAAAAGTAAATAAGGAGCTTTACTCTAAATTTATGTTTCATTGATATGTAGCTTTGATAAAATACAATTAAGGAGCTTATTTTTTTTAAACAAACTGTTAAGCAGAGAATGCAAATAATATTTTTAATACTTTTGTTCTCAAAATAAATCCAATTTGAAACAATGACAAGTCGTGACGCTTTTTTTTAGAAATTGGTCAAATATGCAATCATTTATATTAATTTATCATATGAATTATTTATAAAAAGCTGTTGAAATCCTTCATTTATTTTTTTAAAAAGGCTAAGCATTGGTAAGCCTTTTAAAATTGATTTTTTTTCTGTGCTAATGGTTACTGTTACTATGTTATTTTCGCTGCAGTGGCGCTGTTTAAGAAAGGTGTCAGAGCTGTCCAAGTTGTTGGACGGGCAAGTACGTTCCTCTCTTTTCAGTTCTATTCGTGGCAGTGAAGCTCTTGATGTAGTTTTTCTTTTTTGTTGGTCAAATTCCGTTGTATGTATTCCCAGTGGTGGCTATTTTGCTTTTTTTTTCTATTTCCATTCAATTGTAAATATTACACACGAGAATTAAATTATCTTGTAATTTATATTTTTAAATTCCCGAGTGCAAAATTAAAATTTGCTGAAAATGCATGCTTAGCTCAATATTTTTATAAATTTTCTACTAATGATATTTTAATGTAAATTAAAAGCATGTGTTCTAAATGTGTTTTCTTTATCTGAAATTATAAATTAAGCAGTTTCAGGTATAAAATAACTTAATTAGGAATCTTGACAAAGATCAAACTTGTAAAATGACTTTTTTCTCATTGAAATAATTTATGTTTTCTAATTATTTACAACAAATATAAAAATAATCTTATTTCACAAGGTTAATTATTTTTAAATACAGCCAATTACATATTTTGTTGCTACTAATTTACATAAATTAAAAATGTTTATTCTTTTGGGTGCAATCCTTATTACAGGAGGTATTTCAGGTCATATATCATAATTGTTCAAAATTAATATTTTTATAGATAAAACATTCAATTTTTTTCTTTTAATTATTAAGAAATAGTATCAAAACTTTGAGAAATAATAAAAAAATATGTATTTATGAAAAATGAAATTAAAATATTAATTTCGAGTTTCGTCAATAAATACTCGCTAAATTTTGTTAATAATCAGCAGTTTATTCCTTTAGTTTGTTTAAAATTTATGTTTAAGAGCATGTTACTTTTGTATTAAAAAATGTTATTTTGTCATAAATCATGACTCTAAACATCAAATACAACAAAAGGTTGAGAATGATAATTTCTTTTTTAGAAATTATATGTGTTTATATTTAGTATAAATGTTTTTTTTAAAAATTCTAAATTACTTATACCTATTTTTAAATTAATTAATCACATTATAAACTGACAGGATTGCTTTTACAAGCACTAAATGCTTATACTAAATTGTAAGGCACTGAAGACTTTAATTATAATACCTCTTTAATTATAATGCATATATTCTTTTATTTTTAATGCTTGAAAGTACTAAAGGCAGTTTTTTATTGTTTCTGTTTGATGTTAATAAGAGCCACCACTGCGGGAGCTGTTTATTCGATGTCGCATGCTGTCACTCAGTGTAAATTTATCTTATTTAGGTAGTTAGTTCCGTGTGCTTGGCTGTAATATTCGTATCGATGTTTTTATAAGTCTCTCTATATTTTTATATTTAAATCTTTGTTTCCATTAAATGGAGCAAATATTGATGTGTCACAAGGAAACTCAAATTCATACTCCATTATTAGTATAATGCATGCTGGATTAAATGTTTTAAGTATGAATGTTGTGTCAATGTAAATAAACAATAAGTCCTCCCTGCATTGTAGTCCTTTCTCAACCAGCACAGAAATTATCCTGTTGGTAAAAAAATTATAAAGCTTGCATGCAATAAACAAAAGAAAGTGACCGTTAGAGTTTATAAGTATTTGTAGATAACAAAAGGAATCTAACAGAACAGCAATTTACATTCCCCCTTAATTATAAAAATTGAAAATTTTGAAAAACATCACACTGTTGTTTGATTTAGCTTTTTTAAAAATAAGCTGATTAATTATTTCCCCCACAGTTATTTGAAAAACATGTATTGATGTCAGATAGACAAATTCAATATGAAATTTGAGCACATAATTTGAAATGAAAAGAAACAGATTATACGCGAAAGACTATATATATAATCTCTGTCTCTCATATTCAAATAATTTCTATGATAGCTCATTAAATTGAATACTTGGTTGGCATATATTATACACAGTAATACTATTTGTGAATGATGATATGCTATACTATAAAATTTTTACTTTTAAAATTTAAAGAAAAAGCTTTTATATATATACATATGAGTTTAACATATAAATAAAATCATCTATTCACAAGTTATTAATTCCAGTTAATTTTTCAATAATATTTTACATCCTTCTGCTGAATCTAATATGTAAAGGGTTTATTTAACAATTCGATAAAACTTTAACTCATACTAGATCCGATGACATTTACATGGCTTTTTTATTAAATATAAATACTTACATACATTTAGTTCATCAGAAATACACTACACTTCGATGTGAACTTTAAACACCATCAATAAACATGCATATTTTTTACTAAATTTTTTCAGAAATAGATTCATTAAGACAATCACTGCTTTTAAAATGCTATTTAAATTCATTTCTTGCGCTTTTCATAAATTTAAAAATAAGCATCGCACTTGCTTTATTTTTTAAGTAAAATGCACATTTTTTTTATTTTACGCAACTCTTTGTTCACTAATTGATGTTCATTAATTACTTGCCTGGCTTTTGTTTGGCTTTAAAGCTCTGTTAATGTGTTCTGGAATATTTGATGTATTGTATATTAAAGAAAATTCGTAAAAATATTAAACAAAATCATTGTGAATCTCCACAGAATATTTTATCTCAAGAACTGGAAGTGCAGTTGATATTGAGGCTGAAGTATCTGAATCAGATAATAGTAGGTTCTATTCGAAATCGCTTTCATATGCTTGCCGTGTGCACGCTATAATCTGTGTGTTCTTTCTGCACATTTACGTGGGCCGTTCTGTTATTTTGAATTACATATTTAAATGTCTTCATTTCAGCATAGTAAAAATTTAGTTTCAACTGCTTCCGAGGGATATTCGTGTGCTAGAAAATTTTGCAAGCATTAAAAGTATTGAAATCTGAAAAAAAATATCTGTTATTTGCATTATGCGTTAAATAGGGTAAATATTCATTTTATTTTTGTTTTCGCATTTCTATGCATGGATGTAGTGAAAATGCACTATTTAACTTCTCAAAACAATGGAGAAGTACTAATTTTTTGCTATGCTAAAAATGGAAATCAATATTATTTCTTAGAATTTTATGCCACTTCAGTGTACTACTAAATGCACTACACACACTTAGTAGGTATTATTTTTAATAAACATATAGTGAAAGACATTACTTATCGTCATATATAGGAATACTCATCTTTTTTTATTCTATAAAATTACTTACAATTACTGATCAGTAAATTCCCTTAAAATTACTTTACAATTATTTAGTTCTCCCAAACTATGCAGAAGTAACAATCCTTTTAAATCAGCAAAACATAACGAGTATAAAACTCAAAAATTAAATTCTAAATTGAAATTATTTTTATTTTTTAATGAATGTTAAAAAATAAATTCGAAATTTTCTTTAAAAACATTTTTAATTAAGTATATGTTGCATTTTGACGTAACAATCTAACTAGACCAAGACAGCTCTTTTTGAGAAAAAATTAAATAGATAAATTCATAAATGGAATAAGCAAAGTGAACTCGCCTGTGTGTAAAGGGAAAAAAGTACAAACTTTTTTTTATATAAATGTAATTATTTATGCTTGCTTTGTTTTATGGGAATTGGTACAAAATTATAAGATTTGTTAATTGCATGTTTAAAATGAAATATAAAAATATAGACATGTTCAAGCACAGTTCAATTTTATCAAGCACTTTTTTTTTAATTTTAAAATTTCTTTTACAAAGATGATTAGTTTTACTTCAAATAGGATGCTTATTAACTGGAGATAACTTTAACAAATTTTCCATGTTAGAACTTTTTTAAAGAAAAATAAGAATCAAAGAGAGTACAACTAAATATATATATATATATATAAATTACCAAGCATTTTGAAAGCAATTAAAATAATCTAGCTTGAATTTAGCTAACAAAATTAAATCATTAATAATATCAAATCTTTCCTCTTTTGCATGTTGCTTTGTTTAACATTGCTTGACTTTTCAAAATTTGTCAAATTTAAAAACTAGTCTCACTACATTAAAACAAAAACATAAATTACCTCTCATTTCAAAACGGAAAAAATATAACTATCAAACCACACATTCTTCAGATAAGAAAAAATTTTAATTTAATAAAAAAAATTATTTTTAATTTCTGTATGCCTTTTATACATATAGAAAATATTTTTAAAAATTTGTTAGTGAAATTAAACTTTTTTTACATTAAAATAACAATAGTTTTATCTTTTTCAAAAATAAATATTTAAATGAATCATTTTTATTACAAAACAAATGATAAATATACATTCACAAACACAGATTTAATTTCAGAATTTGAATGAATATTTTGACAAATAAAAGACAATTTATCACTAATGGACATTTTTAATAAATATTTTTGAACATTCGTACAATAAAATGAATCAGAACTGTACATTTTTCTTGTATTTTGATCTCATAGGTGTACCTATTTTAGCTTAGAATTACATATAATTTGCTCACAGAGCCGTTTCTATTTCCATCTTTATTTTTGCTTTTGTAACATTCTTTACCCTTATATATCCTGGCAATATCCTCAGTCTGCTTATTAAACAGAAAATTTTGCTTGCTCTGAATGCCTGCACGGCTGGGGTGTTTTTTTCTGCTTTGAAATGCTTCGATGAAAATATCCTTCTTTAATGAATGTTTGTATAGCCCTAAAAAGAATGTCATGTGTGTGTTGTCGTGTTCCCTTGATGTTTTCATTCTCAATGGATTGTTACGTTTTTTTTTTCTTGCTAGTTTTCTTGTTTATGGTATTTTATGTCTTATGCAAATTTTCATAACTGGATAATTCCCCACATAATTACGTTCTAGATGAGAGTGTACACAACTCTACGTTCCCAACCTTCACGCCTCCAGAAATACCCAAGAGGGTGAAACTAAGAGGTAAGTATTGAATGTATATCTTAGAAAGAGAGAGAGAGAGAGATTACATAAAATACTAGAAATAAAAGCAACTTAAAAGATTGCAAAATTTGTGGAAATAATATTCATGCGTTGTGGAAAACAACCATTTTAAGAATATTTCAACATTATTAGAGGTAGATTTTAATTATATACATAAGGAATTCGAAAAAAAGGAATTAAAAAAGACTCGAAATTCAACATTAAAACAATTAACTTAAACACTGTTAAAATATGCAGGAATATTAAATGAAAGCTACCAAAGACCATTATTTAGAAACATTTTATCACCTTATGTGTGCTCTAATTTTGTATTAGATATTAGTTACTTTAAAAGAATTTAATGATTTTAAAAATTAATGAAAGTAAATCTAAATTTAATTTTAAAAAAATACTTTTGTTTGCATTGATTAAACTAATCCGTACATTTCACTTACATTATACAGTTTGTTACGTTTATTGAAGTCAGTGGCGCCCACAAGGGGGTGTCCTGGGGGTCCGGACCTCCTCCCAAAGGCCTTGAGTTTTTTTATTGATGCTATCCTTATAGATATTAATAATGTAATATTTAATAATGTACTTATAATTAACAATTTATTTTATTAATTAATGCTAATTATTAATTCAATAATTTATTTTTTACTGTTTTTTGTTAACAAAATCGACAAAATCAGAAGAATCAATTGGTGTTGTCTTGAGGTATGATACGAGTTGGGGGACTTTCGACCATGGACTCCCCCCATGAAAAAATTTTGTGTGCGCTACTGATTGAAGTATATAATAATATACTTTTTAAAGAAAAAAAAAAGATCTCAATATACGGGGATTTCAACAATAAAGTGAAAATTTTGATATGTAAATATTTCTATGTTCTTTTGATGTTTGGAAATTCTGAATTTTTTTTTTTCTTTCTTCGTTTCAGACGCAAGCAAAAATCCTAACGAATGTAAGTAATTTAATAACACGTTAATATCTCCAATGTCCAATTAAATACATTTATATATTCACACGGTTTGCTTAAATTATTTTTCTCAATTGCATTAACATTAAGAAATTAAAAGGCTCCATTACAGCACTTATGTGAATTATTTTTTCTTTATTAAGAGTACATTATTGTATAATTTAATAACTTCTGAAAGAATTTCTGATAAATAAAACTTTGAGATTAAGCGCTTCATCATGAAAAACTGAGAATGAGTATATCAAATGCTCACAAAAAAAATAGAAATGTCGATTGATTTTACCGAAAAAACGAACTCTAAAAAAAGCCAAATTAAGTTTTGATTGCTTAATAATGCATTTACAGAGCTTTGTGATAACTTATAACATTTTTTTATTAAATAATATAGATTTTTTAACAAAAAATAATAAATTCTTTACAAAATAATTAATTAAACATCATTTTTGAAAAAATCAGGTTATTTTATTTTAATTTGGATATAAATCAATTTAAACAAATTACATTATATTAATTGCGAATAATTAGGATATATGCTGCTTGATTTGTATTTCAAATTTATTGATTAGCATATTAATAATCAAATTCACATATTATTACCTAATTAAAATTTATACTAAAAAAGTTATTCCTTAAATGTTATTATATTATATATTTCCTAATTTAATACCGATATTTTTCCTCTAAGTAAGTATCTTACCAATACAAACATTTCTTATAACTTGAAATTTCCTTTAATAAAAGAAAATTTTGATTTATAAAACTCGTTTCTGAAGTATCTAAAGGTATTTTCATTGGGAAAACAAAATACGACGAACTGAAAATGAAATTGATCCAAATTTAAAGGGCAATTAATAATAGAATTTTACTTAGTGAAAATTGAACTGATAATTTTCATTGATTAATTTGTTCTCTAATTTAACAAATTTGCTCTCTCTCCAGAGTTAAATTAAACAACATTGGCAGTCAAATTCTCGGGGCCCTGTATCCTAATAATTTATTACACAACATGTTAATAATATATTTCATCGCACAAATAAAATAACAAATTATCAGCAAATTAAAAAAGTATAACTAAACAATGATTATTTATTAGAATCTGTGATAAAAAAAAACTAACCCTTGCAACAAAAAATAGCTGAATATTTGGTTTTCTCAATTTTTTGAGGCCTCTAAAAAGCGTGGGGCCCATAAACAATCGCCTACTCTGCCTAATGAGTAATCCGGCAGTGTCTCTCTCCTCATAAAAGAGAACATCTCTCTCTCTTTTCAAGACTATATTATCAAACTAATATTAGTTTTAATGAAACATGCATGAAATATTTTAGATAAAATGTATTAAAATCATACAGTTTACATAAGCCTTTAAAAAAAATAATTATATACTTATAAAATTATACTTACATAAGACATTCAAAACCAAATATAAGAGCCAAAAAAAAGTACCATAGCCTTAATAATTTTATGCACCATACCAAAGTAAAACTAACGTAATACATTAACATGTAAATAAAAAAATGTTCTCTTTCTAAGAGAAATAATTGCTTATAAGTTTTTATTACACATTCAAATACACACAAACGTTTTTTTATATATCATGGAGCTGAAACTGTTCTAGGATTTATTTAAAAAAAATAGCCGCTAAAATTTCAATCAGTGCTAATGTAAAATATTTATACAATAATAAAAAGACAGAAAAGCCAAATGGATCTAATATTTTCTTTTGTTGTTGTTAATTAATTTAAGAACAAGATCTGAAATTTGGTTAACTCCTCAATTATAATAAAGTAGAAACAAAAAGCACCCCAAACCATTATCAGAGTTACAAACAAGTTACAAATCAGAGCTATAAAATGTTTTGTTCTGTATATCAGTCAGCAACATCGCAGGACAAATTGGTGGCCGACACAACGCCACGCACCATGCAAGTCAAGGTACTACTGCAGTGCACGGCCCACAGCCCCGCCAAAGGAATTCTTCCTCAGGTCTAAAGCCCCAGAGAGCCCCGGGTACAAATCCCGCTACACCTCTATTAACATCTCCTGCCGCCAAGAACGGCGTGGGGCAAACTAATACAAATCAAGGACTATTTCCAAGGTCAGTTTTGTTTTCTCTATGTATTCTATTGCATGATTGTTGTTTCGTTGTTTGTTATTGATCTAGTTCACGAAATACAATAATTTGTGTACGCACTGTGTAACCAAATCAAGAAAATAGGAGTTTCTTGTTCCAAAGTTAAAAACAATTGGTCTTGAAATAACTCAATAATTGAATTTTTAAATCAGCTCACATTTAAATGCGCACAAACGTTTAATTCTTTTTTTTTTTTTTGCACACTACAACAGAACTTAACGTATTGATAGTATAGTGCAAATGTTGATCTATATATAATCACATTCAAAATCGTCTTTAAAATGAGAAAAAAATAGATTTTTTATGAAAATTTACTTAAATTTTCATATTATATGCTTATATGTATCTTTAAATTTTATGATTTTTTAACTGTTATAACATAGCTCATAATTAACTGAGTAAATGCTGTAACTATTTAATGCTTATTTTGTGAATGTGTTTTGTAACTTATTAATGATATTTTTATTTTTAACAAACTGCTTTAATCAATTTTAAAATGTTTTTAATCTCATTTATCTCATGTTTTTAGAAAAAACGAAATTTTGATAAAATAGCACTGTTCTGAAATCTTAATTGTCATTTAGAAATGAAAATTGTAATGTACTTTACTGACAAATGTGTTTCAGATGTGAAAGATTTTTAAAGAAATATACATGTGGAACATGCACAATTGTCCCCCAACAGTGTTAACATTTTCTCTCATTCAAGTGTTTTACCAATGTAAATGCTTGTATCCTGTGCCAGCAACGTGTTTTAGTATGTAGTCCAAAGTTGTGTGCTTTGAAAAAATTTAACCGTTGTTTGTAATAAATATGGCTTTTAAATATTGCATCGGTAAAATGTTAAATTGTCGTGAAGTACGCATACATATTGCTAATTATTTGTGTTTTTACTTTTTTGTTAAATATTACAACAAAATTAAAAATAAATTTATTTGAAATGAAACTTATTTTCACGGAGGAGAACTGTGTAAATAAAAACATCTTGATTTTCCTCTTTATACAAATTTCTCTGCACTTAAGCTTAGACATTGTATTTCTTTACTCATATTATTTAACAGAGAAAATGTCGTATCTTAAGAATAGATTTGAAACAGTAAACAAGAATTTCACTAAACACTTAATGTAATAAAACATTACACTTATGATCAGCACAGGTCCTTTCACTTATGAATCTTATTTTATTTTAGTTCGCCTATATAAATTTAGAGAACGAATACCCAAGGCAGGATGTTTAATTTTGTATGCCCTCTTTGATTAGCGAATATTCTTAACAGCCTGTTATTCAAAATTTCATTTAAATCCTATTACATAGATGAATCAAAAGAAAGTTATATACAAGGTTAATTAGTAGTTTTTGAAAATAAAACTACGAAAATGTGTTTGCTCCTTAACTTGACTCATCAGTATACAAAAGAATCTACATACACGAGGTCTCTTGAAGAATTAAAATATTTTTGCTAACGTTTATCAGGTACATTATATTGTCTATTATCTTCAAATGCATGATACAATTAAAAATTTGTTATTTTCTTTTTTAAAAAACATTTTTATCTCATGTGTTAATGGAGAGAGTACTTACATAATTTTATTTCTTCCCATTATATTTTAAAGAAATGCAGAGTCTTTCTCTATTTTAGATATCTATTATATATCATCATTTTTAAAGCATTTAATTCCAAATAAAAAAACAAAGGCTAATATTTTAGAAATTCAGCTCTATTTTTGAAAGACGATAATTTTGCTTGATTAATGTATTGGCTATAAAATTAACAAAATATTAATAAATGAAACAATTCACACACAATAATGATAAAAAATTAAATAAAACAAATAAGAAGAATTGCAAAGTATTATCATTTTATAATCAATTAACTTTTTAAAAAGAAATCATAACATACCCTTAAATCTTATTCTTACATATAAAATTAAAGTGTAACATTTTTCTCATTCTTCTTAAATCAGCATTTATTTTTGAAGTCACAGTCTGTGAAATATGTACACCGTAAAATCCAGTGTATAACGCGCACTTTTAACACAAAAAAATAACATCGAAATTTACGGGTATAAAAAAGATAGCTTATTTAAATAAAACAAGAGATGAATATAAATAAAATTAGACTTCTACATTTATCGAAATACTGTTTATTTAAAAGAAATGACATACTTTATGAACTTAAAGAGTTCTAGAAGTATACTATTTTTTTAAGGCCTGGGATAATACCTCGAATAAATAACTTCTAAACATAAGAGTTTTCCATGCGTACATTTCAGGTTTATACGTAAAAAAGAGGGTACCTAAATTTTTTTTAAAAATGCATCTTGAAAGTGTAAGTGCGCATTATATGCCGAATTTTACGGTACGTAAAAAGTACAAAGAAAAATATATTAACTTTTAACAGTACAGGTAAAAAAATATTCATAATTTTTAAGTTTCGTCATAGATTTAAAGAAAGATCCGGTGAAATGTTACCTCCGTGAAAATTTGATTCATTCTTGTTTTTGTGAAAAAAGTGTTGCTTTGCTTGTTTTTGTTTCTTGTGCTGGCACCTCACAATTTTCCACGTTAAAAAGCGCGTTCTAGTGTGTGCGCGTACGTGTGGTTGTTTTGCACATCCTGTTATCACTTCTGGTCCCTTCTTCCTGTTTCTTTCCAGCCCGCTGGCTAACACAACGCACGGCGCCAGGACCGACGACACATTTGCTGGCTTACACCTAGCCTATGAAGTGAAAAAACTCATGTATGCCTCTACTTTCTTCATTTTTCATTACTCTGGCTTTTTCTGCCTTTTTTCTTCTTATTTGGTATGTTTGGATTATAGTCCTCTTATACCAATTGGTACGTGTCTCATAGTCAAAGTAAAACTAAAACTTTTACAGTCATTTTAAAGTTATTTACATTAAATTTAAATTAATAAACTTTTCTAATTAATTTTTTAATGCTTCAGAAAATAAAAAAAAAGACTTTTTTTTCTTAATTCTAATTTATTTTTTTTAAAGAAAATATTTTCATTCACGAAGACATGAATGACTTTTTCTTTAGTTCGGTCTAAATTGGCTGAAACAAATTAACTTTGAAGGTAATATTAGAGCTGGACTTAAGAATACGTTACAAACTAATATAAACAAATGGAGTCATAATATTCTGAACAAAAAGAACGAATGGTGAGCTGAAAATGTGTATTTTGTCATATTCGAAAGCCATTTTGTCTAAGAGGACTATTTCTATTGACTTGTTTCCCAATCTGATTGATGCATGGTCAAAGCGCATATTTTGTCACGGAACAATGTTTCTCACAATGCTCTTTCCTTTATTGTCTTTTTAAGTATTTATATTTGCACCTTTCTATATTTGCATGAATATTGTAAACTGCACTAATATTGCATGAAGCATGTCTTGTCCCATTGAATATTGCTTGATTGTTTTTTGCTACTACACATTTCTGCATAATTAATTGATTTTCTATGCGAGAGAAAATGAGTTCATCTTGAGTACCTCTCAAGTGGTACTAAGTGTTTTTCAGCATTTAAGGGGAACTTCAAGATGAAAAAAGTGGAAGCACTGCACAAAAGTTATCAGTTCATAATGGATCATTGAAAAAGATTTTCATTCAACAATCCCCTTTCATTATAACCTAAGTTTATTACCATAAATTTTAAGATATTTAAGTTTTAAAATGTTTCAAGTGTTAAATGATTAGGAATGTTTATCTCAGTCACTCAAAGCAAGTAAACCACTTAAGAATTTCGTAAAACTCCTGTGCAACCAAGAAAACTCATTTTCTTATAATTAACCTTAATGAAATCATTATTTTCTTTTGTAGATATTGAAGAGAACATACTGCGCATATTCACTTTATACAGCTTAGTTAGCTGCAGACCAATAGAATTTTAAAAGTATCTTTCTGAGTTATTATCAGAAAATTTTCAATTCCACTTGCCATCTAGTTTATTTTTTTTTCTATACATTTAAAAATAGAAGTATTATTTGCAGGTTTTCCTACCTAAACTTTTGCCTGTTGCTTGTTTATTTCATTTTATTTTTCAAACATCGTTCTCTTTCTTTTTTTTTTCAAGCATAAAATTCTTTTGTTTCAATTTTATATTTTAATAATATTCATATTTTTTTTTCTTAATTTTTAGATCTAACAGTACATTATTTTAAAATTTTAAATCGTTTAAAAGTATTAAAAAACAAATTTAAAATAACATTTATTTTTAGTTAAACTATATATATATATATATCCTTCTTCAAAAAAAAGTTAAATCAATAATATATTTACTTAACTGTCAAATAACTATTCAAAACAGTTGATTCAGAAATATTTTAACTACCTAAACTTTATACTATCATAAACATTATTTAGAAATAGTGTAAACTCATAAAAAAAATAGTAATCGCGCATAAATACTTTAACAATATTAGTCTGGAATAGAATATATAAGCCTTTTGAGACATTTACAGATAATTATTATGAACATCGCCTCTTACCACTGAGTTGTTTTTACTTTTTTTTCGTTTTCTGTAGGCCCACCAGTAGAGCCGGTGGTACAAACGGGTCAAGCAAACAAGAAGGTCCTCTAGCAGTAGGACTTGCTGATGACCAAGCAAAAGATTTCGATTTTGAAAAAACTGAAATGAAATACGATTCAACGGGCATGTTTCATTGGTGCCCAGCGAAATCTCTCGAGGATTGTATTTTGGTAAGGAGTTCTACAAAAGAGTTTGCGCGTGTGTGTTGATAAATTCGATTTACGTGCGCTCCTTTAAATTAATTTTTTATAATTCCACCTATATCAAATATTAATCAATTTTACTTTCAATTTTGAGGCATGCAAATTTTTGTTTTTTCTTACTCTTAGAACTTTTAATCTTAATTGCAGGAAGATTAAACAGCTGTATCCATTAGCATCCCGAGTTCTAAAAAACTGCCGAATTAGTAAAATGGTGCATGTGATTCCCGAATACTACAAAAACTTCGAAAACGTTTACTATATTATCTTTTTGCTTTGTCAACTTACTGGGTAATGCGCTGGTAATATTGAGTAACTTACAATGCGCTGCTTGTCCACTATCATCTGTACTGAACCATTTGAAATTCTAAATTCATAATTTAAAATCACATAAGAGGAGCTTAGTAAAATGTTACATATTTCGCAACTACATTTCAATTCAATTGTGATCAGTTGATGCAAATAATTCGTGAAAGAGCGCAAGTAATAATTATGATGCGCAATCAGCTTTTTGCTCAAACGTTAAAAAATGATTTACGCTTTTTGAAAACAGAAAATTTTGTATTACATTTGTCCTGTGTTCCGTACCAATTATAAGTGAAAGTGTACAACGACACAGGAGGTATGATCGATAGGCTGATTAATTAAATGGCTTATTGACTTAATGGGGCTAACTTAAAAGAGCCCAATTTAAAGAAACTAGTATCAAATGAAATGAGTTAAGATATTTCATTTTATAAAAATATTCTTTACCAGACTATAAAGTATACATTCTAATGAAACAAACTGCCATTCATTATCTCAAGAACTTAGAATATTAAAAATTCCGAAATATTTCATTCAACTCACTCAGATTTATGTAGTCTTATGCGATTTAGAATTAGAAAGCCTTTCTGTTTTGCTACTTTCATAGACGATAAATTAAAATTTCTCAATGTTGCGTTCCATAAAATATGAAGAAAAATAAATAAAATATGAAGTTGAAAATGTTTATGGGAACTCTAAATTTTTCTTCCATAATTGCTTACATAAAAAAAAATAATAAAAATTTTGCATACCGATAAGGGTCGTGGATAAATAAGAAAAGATTTATATCAAATATTAGTCATTTATAATAAAGCGACATTATTATTAAATTAATAGGTATTATTAGTGTAAGTTACTCACCTTTTTAAAATAGCTGTGGCGTAAGAAGAAATTGAATTTTTTAAGCATTAGCCCATTGTTTACTGAACCAATCAAATCTCCCATAAAAAGTTTTGGACGAAAGCTATTAATATAGTTGTTTATTTACGTAATCGTTGACTGATGGGAAGCCTGGCAGAAAGCACAACACCCCACGAAATGATTTTTGGCAGAAAATCAAATTTCAAGCAGTTCGGAGCTTCAGGATAAAGATTATTTGCCTTTGAATAAAAATCCCACAAAAAAAACACAAAAAAAATAAATTTCAGGTCTATAGAGTAGAGTTTAAATAACTTATTGGGTAAATTTTAAGCAAATACTTAAAATTAAAACAGGGTGAAGGCATCCTTCGAAAATTAAAACTGAGAAGCCTGGAAGACCAAAAAAAGGAGTATCAATAAATTAAGATAAAGAAACACAAATGCTGAAGACGACTATATAAACCCTTCACTAGAAGTATTTAACCGACGCTACCCTGAAGACTGGCATAACGTTATGCAAAGCGCACTTGAAGCACTAGTTAAAAATGAAATATGGAAATTAGTAAAACTAACTTAAAACAAAAATTCCATTGAATTATTGTTGGGTTCTTAAATCAAAATACAACTCAGGCGTAAATATTCAAAATAGAAAAGCTCGACTTGTTTTGATGAAAGAATTTTTCAGCAACCCGAAATTCATTTTAATGAAACTTTTGCTCCTGTAGCAAAACCAAGCTCTATAAGAATTGTAGTTGCATACAGCACTGAAAAAGACTTTATGGTATACCAACTTGATTTCATTGTGGTTTATGTCCATGTAAATTTAGAAGAATCTTTTTCCTTTTACGGACCGAACTAAATATTTTGAAGACCCAACTCATCCTAATTATGTGTATGCTTATAAAAAAGTATCTGTACGGTCTAAAACGAAGTGGAAGAAATTGACGTTCGGAATTACATGAAAAGCTTAAAGTATTTGAATTATAACTTTTTAAATGCAAATAAGGTGTTCACACCTTAGAATGAGTTAATATTAAGTATATATGTTGATGATTTGAATATTACTACAAATAACTCTTATATGCTGAACTTAAAGATTATCTTTCTGAAGAATTTAGTATTAAAGATTTAGGCAAATTGCATTATTGTCTTGGAATTGAATTTAACCAAAATTCATTCTATAAATTTTTCTTAGAAGAAATTTATTGACGATATCTTAAAAAGTTTTAATATGCAAGATGCAAAACCCGTATCAACGTCTTTAGGTTCTAGTGTAAAATTAAGTAAAGAAATATCTATCCGCGCGAAAGTGAAAAAGAAGAAATGAATTATTTATTATAGTAATCTACTTGCTTCATTTTCGTATCTTTCTGTATTTACTAGGCCCGATATTAGTTGCGCAGTCAGCCGTCTGAGCCAATTTGAAAACAATCATGGAAAGCCATATTGATTAGCTGCAAAAGGTCGTACTTAGATATTTAAAAGACACTAAAAATTATGGTTTGGGATATCAAAAGACTGAAAATGCTTTAATAGAATAAGCTGATACTGATTGGTCGTCTCATTTAACCAGGAGAAAATCTTATTTTTCAAGTTTATCTCTGCATGAGGAGATAATCGGAATGTTATATACATAATACGATTTTATACGCGTTTAAAGGATAAGAATAGAATGTTTTAACTGAATATTCCATATTTACCTTTCAGTAATGTAATACTAAACATACAGTAAACAATAAATAAAAAAAAAATTTAGCGTCAATTCCTATTTTGTAGAAAAGCGTGCTGGCGCCATTTGTTGCAGCTAATTGTAACAATAACGGGAAAAAACGCAGAATAAATTTAAAATTAAAAAATAAAATTTAGCTAATAAATTTGTATTTGAAAAGACTGTATTAACATCAAATGCCATCCACTACAAGTTTAAAAGAATTTATCTGAACTTGATTGGATGAATAGAAAGTATTTTATTAACGATTGAAAATTTGAACAAGATAAATATATAAATATAGAGAGAGTGTGAGCAATAGTAGGAATAGAAAAAGTATTGTTGAGTGGCCTTTTCTTGGTTATTCGGTAAAATTGACTCTTCTCCAACTGTATAAGTTGATCCATTAACGTCAATAATAAAAACAGCTGACATCTTTCAAACATATTACAATCTATATCATTTGAATATTCTTCCTAGTCTGTTTATTTTTCATCTTAAGGTAGTTATAAAACTTGTATCGTTTTTTATTTGCATTCAATATTCTATTCGTTCAACTATCTTTTCTCTATTTGATCATAAATTCTGTATTGCAATATGTAAATTCTGTATTGCAATATATAAAAGCGTACACGTACAAAAATGTTAAATACGCATGAAAAGTATAGAAATTAAAGCAATTACTTTTATTAAAAATAAATCAATACCATTCTTAAAACTTTGAAACTTAATCATTTCTAAAATAAAACTGGATTCGACACAGTACCAGAATTCCGTACCACGAATTTTCTTTTTTTCCATGCAGATGATATCCTGTCATAAATCAATCTTTAAATCAAAGTTAAGTTTGTTACTAATCCCCTTTCATAATTTAGATTGATAAAACATTTACGTGTTTTCTTCTACAACATTAGAATGTCCCTAATTTATTCCTTTATTAGTGTTAAAAAATGTGCGCAAGGCTTTTATTTTTTAGTTCTATTATATTCTGCAGCTATTGAAGGACTGCGTGGATTAAATTGTAGTGTTACATAACATTTAAATTATAAAATCCTAGAGTTTTTATTTAATTAAATTTGAGATTACTTGTTGACTATCAAACAAAGGATGTTAGTGATCAAGTGTTTCTCTTTGAAATTTATAAACAACTAACTGGTATACCTGTTCTTCCCACGGGTGAATTGAAAAATTAAACAATACAGATCAATGGATAAAGAAGTTTTTAATGAGTTAATTTTACGTGAATTGCAAATTAAACAAAAAAAAAGTGTTTTGCATATCTCAGCTGAACAAAAAAAAAAACCATGTTTGTTAAATTTTAAGTCTGAAGGTCTAATAGCTGATAAAAATGATTTTTTTTAATTCATAATGCCCTTGTGGGTCGATTTTTGAAAACACCTTTCTAAGCTGATCTCCGCTCATCAAAAGTAACATATTGTTGCAAATTTTGTGTATAAACTCTTAAAATAGTGTAAATAATTTATATCTGGATATGTTATACGTTAATATTACTTTCTGTTGTATTTATGTTAAATTGTAATATTCCCAAGCAACGCCGTTCTTTGGCCTATCAATGGAAACATAGCGAAATGTTGGTGATAGAGCCAAGTTTTCATAATTTTTGGAGACCACGTTGGCAACTTGGTGATTGATTGAACGGTACAGGAGTTGCTTTGCTGTCACGCCACCTGGTGGGGAGCTGCCACAAAGATGATAGCACAAAAACTTTCTCCACACAAAAAAAATACATATACATGCCAATTTTCATAGTGATCGGTTGAATGGTGTTGGAGGGAAGCGAAGTCATATATACAAACATCCATTTATATATTTATAGATGAATACATTTCCCTATGTTTATTTTAACAGGATCGAAACCAAGCTGCAATGACTGTGTTGAACGGCCATGTTGTTGTTTGCCTCTTTGCTGATCCAGATTCACCGCTTATAGGATTGCGGAATCTTGTGATGCCACTTCGAGCCAGCAACTTTCACTATCACGAACTAAAACATGTCGTAATCGTCGGAAACGTTGACTATCTTCGCCGAGAGTGGAAGATGCTACAGAATCTACCCAAAATCTCTGTACTAAATGTAAGTCTTTGTTTTTGCTGTTACTGTCTATAATAGTAAATTCAATGCTGCAGAACTACTGAAGTAGTTATGTAAGACTTTTTTTCCGTTAAGAGTAACGAATGATCAGGTTTTCTTCAATATTTTTTAAAAAAAGAAACGAGCCTTACAGTAGTCGCATATGATGTGTAACATCTGACATGTTATCGTGGTAAATACGCAATAGTGACTTTAATCCTGAAAAAAATGAATCGGGTACGATTGGAAATAATTTTCTATCGAATAATTATATCTTTAAGGAAAATTTTATTTAATTAACGCAAGGGGCAATGCAATTTTTTATCAAAAATATTTATTCTTGTTCAATTTGGGGAAAAGCGGAGACAATAGATTTATGAAAACTAAAATATGACACATATACTTGGGATTTCAAAGTATTTAGAAATCGTTGAAAAACGGCGTCAATAACGGTACCACTGTTAGTTGTCGAAACATTTCGATTAGTGTTCATTTCGTGCTTGAGTTCATCCTTCAGAAAAGCTATGAGCGGCTCAGCTTCTGGCAAACTGAAGTTAACGTTAAAATCACCACCTAAAATCCTGGGAAGCGAGTGATAGTTTTAAAAAAAAAAAAAAAAGAGCAGAACCACCTTTGGTATATGGTAAAAGTACAAAGTGAAGGAAATCCTTAACTTTTTTAACTGTTTGATTCGGAGAAATGTATACGACCACCAAAATGACTGTTTGTCCATTTTCAAACACAACGAGTCCTGAGACTTTGACATTTGAGCGTAAGAATCGCAAGTTCATTCCGGATTCAGTCTAATAAGACTTGCTGGTATGTGCGGAAGGCTGACGGCTCAATTGCTGTTAGAGTTGGACCCCGATATGAGGGTAGCGAAGAGACACCATCAAGAGCGCATGCTTAAAAATTAGAAATATTAGTAGAGAAAATCAAAAAATACCCGTTTACTCAATAAGTTAGTTTTCTTTAATCGAGAAATCTTTGTTAATCGCAATTAAAAATATTATATTGACAGCGACAGGAATTAACCACAAAGTATGAAAGTGATACGCACTTAAATATTTATTCAAGTCGTATTTTTTTAAGAATGATAAACTTTGTCAGACGCTTAACAGGAAATATAATTATTAAAATATATAGTTTACACATATATAAATATATCCTCAGATTTCACACACAACGAGCCCTGAGACTTTGATATTTGAGCGTAAGAATCGCAAGTTTATTCTGGATGAAGTCTAATAAGACTTGCGGAAGGCTGGTGACTTAATTGCTACTAGAGTTGGACCCCGAGACCAGAGTAGCGAAGAGACACCAACAAGCGCGCTGATTGGTCAAATCAAATAGCGCCCACTTCCCCGGCTTGATGGCTACTAGAGTCGGATCTCGTACGAGGGTAGCGAAAAGACACCACCAAGCGCGCTGATTGGTCAAATCAAACAGAGCGCGCTTCCCCGACTTCCTGTTACGCATTTCCGTCCTTTTTCACTAAATCACCCCAACAAATATCCAGCAACTGAGAGTAAAGATGTTAGACATCAAAAAATAGAAGTTAAATATCATTTTCTGAATTTTTCTTTATGATAGACGTTTCTCCATTTGTTCAATATCGTGTACGTCAAAAAATAAGAATGATGATAGTCTAAAGAAGATATGATAGTCTTTGAGATAGTCTAAAATAAATCTGATCGTATTGTGATTGATAATTGTTCCAAAGTACAGCCGACTCTCAATAATTCGAAGTTGGAGGGACCTTCGAATTATCAAGAGGTTAGAAAAAAACTCCCAAAATACACGAAAATAATTTTTTCTAACGCATTTAAATTTGAAACTACGAAATAAAACAGCAATTAATTGCACATTTGTATAAAATTATTTTAAAGTATTTTTAAAAAGTACATATTATGTATACAATATAAACATTAAACAGAAGTTAAAAGTCTTGGAATAAAATAATACATTTATGTATTAAAAACAATTATTAAAAGAATATATACTGTACATAACTAATCTTTTTTGACGAAAACATCTATTAAAAATCAGTTATCGGTTCCCTCAGACACTTTCTCCAAAACCACTAGTTCTTCAAGGCAGGGTCCAGTCTGACCCATGCCCTGTTTGGCACAACATGTTACATGTCACACAGTTGAGTCATAAATCGTCATGTCACTCCGACGCAAAAAATACACAATCCTACGCATTTCTTCTTCACAATAGCGAACCATCCTTTCTGAATACATGTGTAGCAAGGCCATATGTTAAACGGAAGACATGAACGGCTGACAACAAGTGCGGCTTGTCTATTGTCCACTTGAAGAAGGACAGCAATAAAAGTATCTTTTTGCTTGAGGAATCGTGAAACACAAAGAAGAGATGGCAGACAGATGGTCAAAAAAGGGGCTATGTTACAGAGAAAACACACAATACAATACAAAACATGTAAGCTGCAACATGTTTGCTACAGAACTTTACATGATAGTGAGTGTTCGAATTGTCGAGAGCTATTTTAGATAGCATCGAATTATCGCGTGTTGTAGTCGGACCCTCCGCAGATTTTACTTCGAAATATTGAGTGAACCAAAACTCGTTGTTTTAGTTCGAAGTTTTTCTAGGGGCTCAGCTATACTTCAAATTAGCGAGATGTTTGTATTGTCGAAGGTTTGTATTACCGAGAGTCGACTATATATTCTAAAATCTGTGAAGTCATTTTGTACTTCAAATTAAATCATAACTTTTCCTGGCAAAATATATAAAAGTATGTATATTCAAATTCAGTCGTTTGAATTATTAGTTGAACTTAATAATTTTAAAACTGATTATTAGTCATTAAAAAATGAAAAAAATGGTCATATACACAGCTCCTAAGTACTTCATTCAAATTTCTATATAGTTAACAAAAAGAATTGCAGAGTCTATATTGATATTACTAAAACTCGGATATTGAAGAAAAAGGCTAAACTGTTGAATAATAGTTCTAAGAGTATGTTCAATGACACAGGTTAGTACTGAGTAAAGTTTTGATTTTGGTTCACGCAACAACTTACTAAAAATATATTTAATATCAAGCTATCCGTTTCATTGTTTGAGTGAGAGCTGTTTGAGGAGAGTGCTCGTTTTTAAATCAGAATTATTTTTCTGAATTGCTTTGTTAATTAATTTTTTTTACAAAAAGCCGAGTAAGACATGCTTGTGATTTGATTTCGATCATTTTCTTCAGAGAAAGATGTATTTTGTTATACTTAAACGGTTTGTATTTCTTTTTCTTCTACCCAGCTCGACATTCTCAGTAATATGCTAGATAGTTTTCCTTACGGTTGACACAGATTGATTTCAACTTGCAGTTTCTGTTCTCGTTACCAATAGCGGAACAACAAAAACAATTTTCATTGCCTTCATTTTTATTACACGAAACAGCTTTTATTACAGCTTGTTATTTCGAAGATATATTTCAGTTAAGATATAACTAACATTTTACGCTGTTTAACAATTTTAACCTCAACCACCAAATATAGTGTAGTTTTTGGAATGATGATGATTGCAGAAATGTTTGTCAATGTTCTTCCTATTATATACATACATATATATATATATATATATATTTAAAAAATCGACATTTTTTGACAAATTAGTTCGTAAACTGGTGGTAAAAAATCTTGCATTATTTGCTGAAAGATTTAGATCTTCATCAAATCACAAACAAAAAAGATGAATTTGGAGAATAGAAGACATCTCTTGCTTGTCTTCATAGAAGACAAAGGGTTTGTTCTTTTAAATGTCTCCCCATTTAAAACCAATTACAGGGATTATTTCCAGTTTCATCATGCCCTCCCCCTCCCCTGAGCCTTAATTCCTTCACTTTTCTGTCCCTCCCCATAACATGCACAGGCAGATTTCTCGAAATGGGCCTAATGATCCGCAAGTAAGGCTTTAAGCTTCTGGGATGTTTTCGGTAGGAAGTAATTCAAAACCATCACTGAGAAGACATACGTAACTTTTCCTCCACACATCCTTCTACTCAGGGAGCCTTTCTAGAGCCCAAGTAGTATTTCTCGAGAGAAAGGCTGTAAGGCTGAAAAGCTGTACTCAAGAGCAGAGGGACTAGGCACATAAGCAGATATTGATATTCCGTTAGCTTCTATAATTTTGTTAAATTTCCTTTTTTCTAATTTTAAAATTTTAATTTTTTTTTCTTTTTTTGAATATTATTTTCATAATAAGAAACTAGAAATGAACATGAAAAACAAAGGGTAACTGGTCAGAAAATTGTGTGTGAACATCACAATAAAACCAAAATTTCCAAAATAAATAAAATAAGTAAGTGACAAAAAACAGGGATGAAGTGGGGGAATACTACTATATACCCTTGGTTTACCTAAAGAGGGTAAGCCTTAAGGGTTCATTAACAATGAAATAATTATAATGTTTAGCAATAATTTTTATTGCGTATCTTTTTTTACAAAATTTTTCAAGTACTATCGGACAGTTAAATAAAAATATTATAAGCAGAAAAATTTCTCTATTATCGTCCAAATTTTCAATGTTATTGGTTTATTATTAAATTCGAATCTGTCTTTCTCTGGATACCTGTCAGGCGTATCATCAAAATATTGCACTGTAAACTTTCTATTATAATTAAAAAATGAATCCATTTCTTACAGGGCTCTCCTCTGAGCCGAGCAGATCTACGAGCAGTAAATATCAATCTCTGCGATATGTGTGTTATTTTATCGGCAAAAATACCAAGCAGTGATGATCCTACGCTTGCGGACAAGGAAGCAATATTGGCTTCATTAAATATTAAGGCTATGACTTTCGATGACACGATAGGAGTATTAACACACAGTAAGTGATATATTTAAGAATCATTCATAAATTGCAAAGCAGTTAAAGAAATTATATAGTTATTAAAATTTTTATTTTTTATTTTCATATGAATAATTTTGGTTCTTTTATTTTAACAATAATTAATTTAATATTTTTCCTTATTCAGCTTTTTTATGATACTTGAATTAATATATGATGGCTCACAAAAATGTTTGTGGCTTCTTACACTAATGAAAGAAACTGATTAAAGAAGAATTATTATTTATTATGCTATACAAAACTGTAATTCATTATTCATCAAAATTATTCCATCTTCTGATTATTTCATTTCATTATAATTCAAATGTTTTTTACTAGATCCTGGAGGTCCAGATGCCTTATCCCCCCTCGGTAGTCCGATTGTGTTGCAAAGAAGGGGATCCGTGTATGGAACAAATGTTCCACTTATTACAGAATTAGGTAAGTATCACTAAATGCAAAAACAAAAGAAATCAATCAATAAACTATATGCAATGAATATTTTTAAAGCTTTTCAGTTTCTTATGCTAACGCTTATTCATTAAGCTGAAAATGCTAAGGTTAATAAGGCTAAAAATTTGATGAGGCCAAATTCTGCTGATCAAAACTGGACTAGCATTCATTGCCTCACTGTTGTTCATTCTTTCGATACATATTCCAAAAGCTGTTCTAATGACCCTAAAACTATTGAGTTTATGCAATAATAAAAGATACTTTCTTTAGAAACTTTTATACAAAATTGATTTACAAATGTTACATAAAAAAGCATTTAAATTTCTATTTGTCAGTCGAACCCCATTTTTGGCTCAATGACCTCAACTCCAGTTCTCTTAGTGATCGGTTATTCATCGTATCATTGATAAGAACTCATCAGATACTGTAAGCGCAATTCAGATGATCACAGTGTCAACATGTTCTGTCGTCGCTTTTGGCCGACCTCTATGTTCTGGACGCTTTGCACGACCATGGTCCCTGCATTCCTGTCACCATCATTCCGATACAAATGCCAGAAAATGATCGATTTGACCAAAATGTCAAGCTGTCCTGCGATTTGAATACCTTTCCTCCTTAATCCAATTGAACATCCTCTCTTTAATAGTGACTTTCTCTCAAATTGTTTGAAGATCCATCTTCAAGGCATTGGTACAGTTCACGTGAGTCGACGGAATACCACACATTCGCATGTAGGTCATAAATTATAGCACTGGAATGCCCTCTGTTTTATTCAATATGATGTTACGCTGCAATGCGCTTGAACTTCAGCCACTCAAATGTTGACCACCAAAAATTGATCTTTTGCATATTCTGTCGTGCATATCCAATTTTTCCTCACTCGGATAACTCCTTGTTCCTGTCGCATTTTATGTTATAAACTGCAATTAAGCTTTGGGCTTATAATCATTTCTTTTCTTTTTCAGTGAATGATACAAATGTACAGTTTTTAGATCAAGACGATGATGATGATCCTGATACTGAGCTCTATTTGACCCAGCCTTTCGCCTGTGGCACTGCCTTTGCTGTCAGTGTCCTGGATTCTTTGATGAGCACAGTAAGAAAGATTCTTAATTTCATTTACAAATTAAATATTATAATTACTAGCATTTATCAGATACTTTTTCAAAATGTATACTTCAATGTGTAGAAAATACTTCCTTAATTTAAATTGAGATATATACCTTAGGTAATATAGAAAATATATGAAATATATATTTTAAACAATATAAAGTATATGAAACACTTTGAATGCATAAAAGTTCGGTACTTAACGCATTATACATTTGAACAATTTCGTCAAATCAAATGACGTCGTTAAATGCTACGATAGTGGTTTAATAGTGAAAACCGTTCCATCATCATGAACTTTGTGTGAAGGAAAAGTTACGCAGCAGGTCTTTTTCAATCGGAAATCGCATTTTAATATTGGTTATTTGTGAGAAGATAGTGTTATGTGACTCGTATAAGAAGAAAAAATTGCTTCCAACACGCGTTATAATTCAATAGTGGAGAGACCGTAGACTATCGAGAGTGCAGTTTATCAGTTTCGCGATATTGTTGCTCGCATTGGTGAAAAACCAACGAATGTCCTACGAATATGGAATCTATGAGTTCAGGAGGGTATGCGATGTTCTATACTTACAAGAAGTAATATTTTGTTATTTGCTTTAATTTCTGAAAATGTTAATGGTTGGAAGCTTATATAACATGTTCCCCAGATAAAGATTCTTAAAAAAATTCAAATTTCATGATTTTGTAGTTTTTAATAAAAATTCTGCTTTAACATTACTTTAAAAAATTTGAATCTTGTACCATTTCTAAAATTTTAATACTAGTACACAACTCCACAATTACAAAAGTGTTCAACATAAACAGTCACAAAAGGAAGTGTAGATAACCAATTTGCTTTTCAAAAATAAATCGAAGTTGTGTAATAAGATGCAACTTTTGTGTTTGGGTTTCAAATAACTTTTTTAAAAAATGTGTTCTCTAAAACAAAATAAAGGTGGTGATTTATATATATCGCTCACAGTTTATAAAAAAATACCTCGTAATGAATCTAGATAAGAATTCATCTTTTAATTCAATTTGTAAAACTATCTTGCAGCAAAATCTTAGACATTTTGTCCAAGTAACGTCCCATAATAAATCAATTGACTTTTACACTGCCCAAAATTTTCCAATCGTGAAAATTTTGATGAGTATTTGATAAATGACCTTGAGATAAATTAATTATCATTTTAAACACTATTCTGACAGCAAACTGTAAAGGCCTTGATACAAAAGACATATCGACAGCACTTCTTATTTTTAAATTATATATTTAATGTTAAATGAATAACATTGCTTTTTTAACCACCTCTTAGAATTCTTCCTTCAACTGTAGGAAATTGTCAAAAATGACTACAATGCTGAAAAAGCAAAAGTATAAATTCAAAAAATATGTATTGCTAAAATATATATTGCTATAGATTTTTTGAAGTGTAGAAAAGATTTTAAAAAATGAGAAAAGAATATTATATAATGATAGTACAATAATAAGAACAATTTTTAATGATATACAAAATATCTTCTCTAAAAATACTTCTGAGCAAACCAATAGCTAACAAGAAGGAAGGAAATATATATTTGTATTTTTTGAAATAAAATACAAGTAAAAAAAATACCTACAGTATAAATCTGGCGCATAACGCGCACTTTTAACACCCAAAATAAGATCTAAATATGCGGGTGCATGTTATAACCCGGATGTAAAAATGATAGCTTTCAAAATAAAGAGAAGATGAGGATTAAAAAAAATTGCTGCATGTATATGAAAATGCTTTTTATTTACAGGAAATGAAATCCTATTTGGACTTTCTTTAATGGATGAAATGAAAAGTTCGTCATATTCTTCTTCCGTTATATCTTCAGGCATATCATCGAATTCTGTTTTATCTTCACTCCATCACTTTTAATCTGATGCATAAAAAAATATTCTCTTTGCCCGTTCCATCTATATTGTTAGGCATACTATAATTTTGTAAATGACTTTTGAATTATGTCAGGTTTAATTTAATTCTATGCTTTTATTATCTACACACACACTATATTTCTTGACTGTCATGGCACAGTTTAGTTTTTCCCACCTTCTGACATCCAGATACTTTCTATAGCATCTCTTTTTTTGTTCTTTAGAATATACCTAAAAATAAAAAATGTAGTTCGAAAGTACAGACGAACATTATACGCTAGTGCATGTAATACGCTGGAATATACGGTATATATAGGATAAAAAAATTAGTTTATTAAATGGTAATTAAATTATATAGTGATTGAAAAAATAAGGTTTTATTTTGTTCTGTCACTTGTTTCCTTTTAGACGTATTTTAATGCGAACGCCCTCACCCTGATCCGATCATTGGTTACCGGGGGAGCAACACCGGAGCTGGAACTGATCCTGGCAGAGGGCGCAGGACTCCGTGGTGGCTACAGCACTCCAGAGTCACTGGCTAACAGAGACCGTTGTCGCGTGGGCCAGATTTCCTTATATGATGGACCCCTCGCTCAGTTTGGGGTAAGTACCCCTTTTAAAAAAGAATGCCTCGTCGATTTTTTTCAATAAAATATCTACGCAAATATATTTTCTATATGCAATGTTTATTCTCAATTCACCAACAAAAGAAATGAATATAATTTATTTTTAAAAGTGCTTTAATACTCGTAACTTTTTATAATTTACTTTTGAAAATAAAAAAAGTAATAAAAAAACTTTTGAAAATAAAAAAAGTAAGCACAAATAGCTTAAATTAATATTCGGTACAAAACACAGTGAACTAATCTCAAATTAGTAATATTCTTACCGATAGTATATATAAACTTTAGCGCGCTCGCTCTACCTTTAAGTAGTCTTATTTACCCTCAAATCTCTACGCGATAGAAAAGAGTTCGCTCTATTTCTATTTATTATTTACTTAATTTTGAAGCTAAACTTTCCAGACCTGGCATACATATATATATATATAAATTTATTTCTATAATTCTGTTTTAAGGTAATTGTTATCATGTTCTTGGGACATTTTATGATTATACATTACATTTTCTGAGGATACAGTTATCCAGGTGTCACAATGCTCAATGTAAACGAAATCTATCGTTCAATTTCAGAAGAGAGTTTCATATTTTAGTTCGGTGCTCATAATATCGTGTTTATGTGTTCTGTTGCAGGAGGGAGGTAAATACTGCGATCTGTTCGTATCGGCCCTCCGCAGCTACGGCATGCTTTGCATCGGGCTCTACCGGTTCAGAGATACCAGCTCATCGTGCGAAGCCTCCTCGAAGCGCTTCGTGATCACGAACCCTCCAGCAGATTTTCCACTCCTTCCCACAGATATGGTAATGCTGTAGCATTTATTTTCCAATATCTAAATTCATTTTCAGTTTCTCAACGGCGCACACGCATTTTATAAATCCTTTGCGTCATTTTTAAAGCTTATTTCTATCCGTGGGTTGTCTGATATTGTAAATATTATTTGCTTTTCTTGCAGCAAAAAAGTAACAAATACAATAAAATTAGTCCTATGTATGTTGATGTATAGTTAAATAAGCTGTTACGAAAGAAAATTCTAAGACACCATTAACAACAGACATGGCAGTAATTTTAATAGTTTCGCTATTAATTTTGAATAAAATATCAAAGCAATTTTAAGCAAACGCTTTAAAAAAATTGGGTTTTTTTTTTACAGGATTTTGTTTTTCTAATAAAATCATTTAAAAAAGATTTTTTTTAAATTTCCAATGGGGCTTCGGATTGATATTTACCTTTGCAGACCTAGTATATTCCCCGGGAACTGGTATCACTTTTTAATGCGGCACTATATATGTGGAATGCCAATTGCCGCCGTGTAATTTTGACACCCAGTTTTCTCCCTGAGCTCTGACGATGCGAAATGGGGAAAGGAATTTAATTTTGTCGAGAGCCTCCAAACCAAACAGGTACTCTAGAGAACTGAAACATGCCGCATAATCATACGATATGGACGTTGTCGATTTTCTGCATCATGAAAATCCACCGACTTGGGGCGGTGTCGAACCCGCAACCTTAGGCGTACAGGGCCCGGCGACAAACCAACTACGCCACCCAGCGGGCAACATATATAATAAATAATTGTGGCTATTCTATTCTGTGGCCTATATTATCTTTCTATATTCTTTAACATCAAGTTAAAATTGTAGCAGTTTAGAATATTATTAAATAGTATGTATTTATAGATCATTCATAGCAAGTTTTTGCTTGGATGATATACATTTCACGCCCATCAATATTTAGATATTCGTGTGTTGTTTTTTAAATTAATTTTCACGCATCAAATTTAACAACTGTTTCTTATTAAGTATTTTTAACGGAAGTGGGACTGAAACTGTGTTTCTTGTAAAGAAAATTATACTTTCCCCATCAATGTTGTGTTGATGGTAGAAAAAAATACTTTTTTTTTTTAAAATTTCTTATAAAACCGCTTATTTTAAAAATTCCATTTTTATTGTTTTTATTTTCAAATGCAAATTTTATCATTCTTATATATTTCTTGGAAATTCCAGGTGTTCGTGCTGATGCAATTCGATCCTGGCCTTGAATACAAACCGAACCGAGGGGAAGAACCGAAAGAGGATAACTCCTGACTCCTGCACTGTAGCGCCTTGACGGATGGGCCTTACTCTTTTATTTAAATTCTCTCTGGTTTAGGGGGTGGCATCCCTAAACATCAGTTACAGTAGTTGCGCCAAGAAGGAAAAAATTTTCTTTTTCCAGTTATTACAATCTTACATAAACGGCCAACTATAAAGCAGAATGCTAGAAGGTGTCTGATATCACATAAGAGAGAATTCCTTTATTGGCTTATTCAAGTCAATAAAAGAGTTGATTTTATTTTTGTTTCACAGTTACTACAGTTTAATTACAACTTTATACAATAGCTGCCGACTTCTCGGTATGGTTCTTATATCTATCATTTAAGTTCTCTATATTTTCTCCCAATTTTTGTTATTGTACTGTTTGTTTTATTTAACAATACATTAATTTTCAAAAAAACATTTTAAAATTTTGAGCCAAGGCTTGTCGCCAAGGTCGCTACAGTGAAAATAAGAAACGGAAAAAAGTATTGACTTAACCATAACAGGATCTCTTTGTTCTTCAGCGAAGAACGGAATGGATGAAATCGTCTTGACTTGTGTACAGAGGTTTATGTGTTTATATAAGTCGTCGTCATTCCTTAAGGTGACGCTGACGGGTGTATTCCGTTGCAGCTATCCAAAGAAAGTGGCGATATAGTAGTAAATATGAGTGTAAAAATATAGAGAGACTTCAGACTTAAATGAACGATAGAATATATAAATAAACAAGCATAAAAAAAACTCTCGGATATTTCTGAGAAAAACTGAGGCTCAAGGACCTTCTCCTTTATGGTGGTGCAAGTTGGAATACAAGTGACCAACGACATTTGCATTCTTTGATTCTTAGTGCCATAATGGTAGTTCTTTAACATAACTGTACCATGGACAATGTACAATTGGTCAGTTTATGTCCTTCAGCTTTCCTTAATTTGTTACACACAATGGCATAGCTCTGACTAATTATGTTCTCAGAGATTCCAACAGATACTCTGAAACAAATGGAAAAGAAAACTTTTTTTGAAAGAGTAAACATTTAAAGTAAAGCTCTAAGCATTCATTAAACTTATAATTGAATATAAATTTTGTCATATATTATCTCTGATGCTCATTTCCATCGGAACATCTTTCCGCTGGATAAGCTCAATTCATCACTTTGTAACAATTAAGCGTGACTTTAAAGTATCCAATGATCCATGTCTCAGCTATGCCACTGGAGTGAATATATATATATATGTCTATGTGCGTTTGTAGTTTTCATTTATAGTTATCAAGCAGATGGTAACTCATGTTGTACGTTTATCTAAATAATTACCTTTCGAAAATGCAATCAACGTTAGATTAAAAGTTAAACCGTTCTTCTTACTATAATATGCATACAATTTAACAACTGGTAGTAGTTAATATGGTAATAAATGATTATAAATCTTACAAATGTATATAAGATTGTAACTTATCTATATTCAAACAAGACAATAGGGAAGATTGCGTAGCATGTGACAAAAATTTTATTAGTGTTCGAAAATTTGACTGTATTGAAAAAAAAAAGCATTTCAAATGGTTCACTTAACTCATCTTACTCGAATCATATATAAAAAATGAATTATCGAGAACGCATTATCAAAATTGATACAATAACAGTGCATGTTTGTAAATCCCCTTCATCCCGATAGTGAAATGAAAATATTAATTCAATAAGGAAATTTTCATTTTATTAAAAAAACATCCAAAATTTAAAATATTATTGGAAAAAGGGAATTCGACAAATGTTTTTTTCCCTTCCACATTTAAATCTTCCATCTTATCAAGTATGTGCAGCAACTGAGAAAAAGTAAGCCCACATAAAATTTTTAAAAAAATATCTGACAAAGAACTTTTAAAAACAATTATCCTCTTTATATTTTCTTTATAAAATTAAATAAAATTTCATAATAAAGTGCTTCATTAAGAATGATTTACCAAATTCAAATGAAATTATAGATCTACATAAGCTCTAAAAATCATCACCCCCCCCCCAAGTCGAGAAATACGGATAACTGCTTTATTGTGTATTTCGTAATCTTCATACAGTATCGTTTCAACTCAATAGCCACTGAAGAAAACATTTGATCTAAAAAAAGCAAGGGTAGCAAAATAGAACGTAGACGAGAGAAACAAACCCAGTTTCGGAGGGAAGTATTTTGGACTCATAATTTCCTACACGTATAAAGCAGTTATCCAGAATAATTTCTTGCATTTTTCATCACACATGTCTAATTTATAGCCATGTATACATATATTTAGTTAAAAGTAAACATTCTACTTTCATTTCGTCTATTTTACTAACATAAATTAAAATTTAATTAATTAAATTTTATAAGTTATTTTATATATCATTATAAATCATGCATCTTGTGAAAAGAATGAAATGACAGAACAGTATTGAAAATAATTTAAAGATTATTTTTATAACGTGAGACATTAAAGTATTTTTGTCTAATTACTTTTCATTGAGATGCGGCATTATTAGCATATGCTTCGATAAAATTTAATATTTTGTTAGTTTTCAATTATGTGAAAATTTTATTAAACTGAAATTTTTATAAAGATTACGAATAAATACATGATCAAATGTATTTTCAATAAGTTAGTGTCAATATGTTAAAATAAAAAAAAAACTTAAAAATATGCATTGAATCTAAAATGAAAGAAAAATTTTAGCAGAAAACTCATACGTAATTTTCAAAAATACGATTATAAATTTTATATATCTAATAAAAATCTTTCGAGTATTGACGCTTAACTTTTTTTTTTTTTGAAGATTTATTGAATTTCCGAATAATTGAAATGCTCAGAATACTCTTACCCATTTTCTTTATAAGAAATTTACTGACTTTTATTTTACCGAAAAGCTCTAAAATTATATCACAAAATAAGAAAAGAAAGGAGCAACATTTTTTTGCATAAATTACTTTTACATCATTACTTTCAAACCAAAAACTTTCTCTAAAATCATTGTGAATATTACTATTAGTTTACAAAAAAAAAAATTCTATCTACTCAAATTCATATCTGGCAATTATTTTTTTGACTTTTATCTGGATGTTTGCACAAAATTAAAACTTATTGTATATCATTAGTATTCATAAGTTTTTTTAAATTCAATTCGATGTGAAAAATCTAAAAGCAAACTTTTCCGTCAATTGCTGCACATTTCTCATCTAGCTTAAAGATCTTAGTTAAATAATTCCCACCCGAAACTTGGGTTTGCGAGAAGGATGTCGTCTGTGATTAATAATTGCTGAAATCCCTTGTTTAATGCAAAAGAAATCCTTCAGTGGCTATTGGGGATAACACTCTTGCACTGATTTGTAAAATTTGTTCCATCAGTATTGGTCTGTTTATGTAGACCCGCTCAATAAGAGTCCTTCATACAATTCCGTGTTAAGTGTTCTATAAAGTTTGTATGGCATCACAAGGTAAAAGTAACGCATAAAAGGTACGATACATTTTTAAATAAGAAGAAAAATTAGTTCAAATAATATTTACTTGTAATTGTTGTTTTTTGTAATCAACATTTTATGTTAACTTTTTATGTGGTAAATAGAAAAATGCGTCAATTATATTACTTTAATCGATTTTTCAATACATGTGTTTTAACTTCAGCAGAATTTAACCATCATAAAGCTATTAAATCCCTTACATATATTTAAAAATTGAGTTTCCCGTCTTAGTTAATAAAGCATGACTACATGAATTGAAGAAGGTATAACATAAATTATGTTCCTGAAAATTTTTACATAAGTATAGCTGAGAAGGAGAAGGAAAAAAAGAGTATCAGATTAGCGTAACATCTTCAAATGAAGTCTAAAAATTACTTTCGATTATACGAAATATTTCAGATTCAGATTACCAGAAACATTGTAAAAAATATCTTACCTAGTAGAAAATACTTTTATTTTCTCTATTTTTATAGATCTTAGCAATTTCCATTCCAGTAATTTACAGCCTACTGTGTGATGTTGTACATACTGAAGACACTAATTTCTAAATATAACTAACTAGACAATCGAGTGGCATTGTGCAACAAACACAGCTTGGTTTATAATCTAATTTATATTATAAGTGTTTTGACTTGATCACAGATAATGATGTGCTTATTTGCAAAATTTGTTATTAAAGCAGAAGATATAATAATAAAGATAACTTTGAAGCTTTATTTATGTGGTTTCTTTCTTTCAAAAATACTCAAATCGTAACACATTATCTTATAATAGCTTCCAATTAGGATAAAATAATATCGGAAACGATTTTTTTTATCTGCCACATTTTAAATTCAAATAAGTTTACTCATATTTATGGACCTTTTAAATACATAAACTTGTTTACACATACACTGCTCTGATCATTCAAAACTTCATACCATAGACAAGAGAAATCAAAGTGCAATTTATTGGATAAATAACATAAAATAAAAGGGAGAAAAGATTGAAATAACGGTCCTTTTCAAATTGTGGAACATGAAAAAAATCGATATTTTGTGTAACTGCAATAGTTGGTAATAGTGTGACATCTCTCGATATTGAAAGAAAAATATTTTGGATGTTTCTAGATGTGCATCCTCGTGCACATCTAGTGTGTGTTCCTAGTGCTGCTTTTAGATGTTTCCAAAGTTCATGTGGAATGACAGCAGGCGATGTGCACGGAGCTAATCATTTTTCAATCATCCTTCACAAATGTCCAATGGTATATCCGAAACCGTTCTAAAGCTGCAGCCATGATTCCTGGCTGAGAAATAAATAACTTCAAAAATAATTCTTGGAGATAAAATTTACAAAAAATATTATTCAATCGCTCAAAGTTGCCTTAAATCAATTATTTCACGGGAAAAAAATGCAAATTAACGTCTTGGTTGGAGGACACAATGACTCGTCTTTTTTGTCGTACTTGACGAAATTTAATTACACTGCTGCAATTAAAATTACAATACCCTGAAGGAAAGAAAATATAACAAAACTTTACTTATTGTATGCATACAAAATAGTACGGCTGCCTCCTCTAGTAGATAAAACGGCTCTAACCCTGTTATGCATTGAGTAGAACTAGGCTTGATTGAAAGATACGGGAAAGCTTATTCCACGCTGCCTAAAATATATTCCATATTTCATCAATCGTAGTAGATGGAGAATGGCAGTGATTTAGGCTTTTAACAACCCATGACCAGATATTTTCAATGGGTGAGAGCTTTCGAGAACGTGCTGGCCAAGGTTATAATAAAACTCCCTCTGTGTCGTGGTAGGTCAGGACACGATGGCAACATATGGTCTTGAGTTATCTTGTTAAAAGACGTCTCCGATGCCTCAAAAATAAGGTATCGCCACCAACCATAAGATCTCGAAAATGAAGCGCTAACATGACATGAAAAAAGGAAGTGTTCCTGCCATATATGTAATGGTTGCCCATGCTATCACACCATGTGCAAGGACTGTATAATTATATAGAATGCTAGACGGCGCTCTTTTTAGTGCCTCCAGGCGTGGATAAAACTATCATCATACTGAACTCAAAGCCAGAGGTGGATTCTGGCAGACCTGGCCCTAGTAGGGACCCAGTCTTGATGAATTCTAGTCATAAATTCAACCTACAACAAAAGATTTTGAACCGATATTGTAAACCAATGATTTCCACAAATTTGAGGGGTGTAGAAGCCCAAGCCATCTTCCATCCGTATCTCTGTATTGTTGCAATTTGTACAAAATTTTCGCATGCGTTTTTCTTGAACAAATTTTATTTTGAACAAACGAATAAATCTAATCAGGTTAAACAAGTTCATTTTTAGTTCACAGCCGTGCTAAGTTACTCTCGAATACATCTTACACTGATGGGAAGGGGGGGGGGGTGGAATCTCAACACCAAGAAAAAATTATTGTAGAAATACATTTGTCTAGGTAACGTTTAACTGATTTAACTTTCAAGATCACAGACCAATTAATGTAAGCGCGAGAAGAGCCACTTCAAATGTGAAATGGTGGTACATTAACAACCGGTGTAACCACTAGAACTTTAAATGAAAACATGCAATGTGTCATACAAATACCGGATATCAGTTTGGGGGATGGAATTACATGCTTGCTGCTCTTGGTCGGTCAATGCTATGTTTTTAATTCCGGTTGTGGATCACGCTGTCGATTCCATCCAATGATATCCCATTCGTACTCGGTTGGTGAAAGATATAGTGATCTAGCAGGCCCAGGTAACACGATGAATCTCAATACAGCATGTTGGGTTACAACAGGGTAGGAGAACGCACGTTATGCTGTTGGGAAATATTTTATTCGGAGGAATCCTGTATGGGTGCACTTTTCCGCAGTTTGTGCGATGCTATTTTTATTTCTATTTTTGGTTTATTTATTGTTGTTAGTGAATTTTTTTCCTTGCATAGGTTTTTTAATTTTGTTTGAAATCCCATATTGTAGTAGAAGCAGAGGGAGGTGGAATAGCAGAGTTGGAAGTGGAAGCAGATATGATTGACGAAGATGATATATAATTGGGGTAAACAGACTATTAGTGGTGGAAGTACGTCATTAAACCTAGGAATAGGTGGGCTGAGGCTATGACACTGTAGCTGCTATTGAAGATATAGATGGCAAGAGGTGCGTTTGAATTGATGATGATGACGTGGAAACAGCAGAAGTAGATAGATAGATATTACGGTTCGGGAGGGATAACAGCGGTTGAAATAAATTTAAAGGTGGAAATTTTATTGTTGTGATGTTTTTATCTGTCTGCGTAGTAGCGGATATTGTTGAAGATTTATCAGCCTGAGCGTACGTGTGTGATATCTGTGGGAGTATTCATTTTCTAGCTTCTAAGTAAGATATATTTTTGTTTTAATTTCCTGTCCTTGTTTTTCATTTTTGGACATAGTTTTGAATCCAAAGAATGAGGCTACGAACAATTCACGCATTTTTACTCCAGATTGCAATATGAGGAGGCATGTCCAATAGATACACATCTAGAGCACGTTAATTGTCCACGGCAGGCAGTTTTGAGAGTATCCAAACCTTTGACATTTGAAACAGCGTAAAGGATACGGAATATAAGGATGGAATTACAGTTTAAATAACTAGCTTTTATAGTTTGGGGTAGTGTATGTTAAAATCAAATCTTTAGTTGGTACAGTTGTTGCATCCTTTTTAATTATTATTCTTCTAAACTAAATCACACCCTGATTGAAAATCCATCAAGGATTTTTGCCCCAGAGGTGTACAGAAGGTCATGCTCAGATCTGACACCGCAAGAAGCACTAAAATGATTATGCGGACTTATATTAACAGGAGAATAGAGAAAAGATTTAGCCAGTAGGAATGACTTAGCTTGAACTGCAAAACTGGTTTCAATAAGTAAATCCTCGGATCGTAAACGTTTTACAGATTAAGTTGCACCACCTACTCCTATTAGTGCTTTATTAATAGAAAATGGTTATTTTATTATCATATTATTGTTTGGAAAAGATATAAGCAAAAATCTGGTATCGCAGCAATTTCGTCAATGCTAAGGTTGGGTAAAACAATGCATTTTCCCGGGCACAGCTGAACTAAATCAATAAGAGCGAAAAACACTTCCTCCTGGCGTGCCTCCATCTTCCACGGAGTTCAACAAGGGAGGCAGTATGCCAGTCATCTGGCAAAAAACAGGCATGGAGCTTACCTGGAGGAAGGAATGGAGCTTACCTGGAGGCCTACACCCAGAATATAGTACTACAGCAACAGAGAGAGGATTCAACGGGTAAACCTGACACACCTTATCTGCAGAACTAACCGTATACAGCAATGTCTCTCTGGGGACATTGAAGAGACTTATGAAAAGTCGATTGACAGGAGTGGGCTCACTCCTGCCTCCCGTCTACAGGGAAGCATGGGCCAAAGGAGACGCAAAAGGTATCCACAGGACACCATTCATTTTTCTCCTTACGGGATGCCGCACACGGCAAACTCATGCGGGTTGAAAAATCCAAAGTGTTAGTCAAAAACTAATAAATTAACAAAGTCAAAATATTTAAAGAAATTGAAGAAGAATGAAACTAAATTAACGCAATACAAATTGAAAACCAAAATATGTTATTAATAAACGATAAGTAATCTCATTATATATATATATAGTATATATATATATATATATATACTGTGGTGGCCAAAATTGTGGACACTTTTAAAATTGTTATGTTTTTCAAGTTTGTATGGTTATAGAAAATGTTGCGTTGCACAAAATGCAGTCTTTTATATCATTTTAAAGAACATTTCATACTGAATTCAATGCAAAATTCAAATATTTGCAACGTAAAAAAAGTTATGTTGCAACAACTATCGATATACATTAGATACTGATGATAGCAGTGAGTTATCAATCCTTAGTTGGGTTGCCTTTATTTATTTATTACAGCTTAACATCGATGATTCATTGAGCTGAAAATAATTTTAAGCTCTTCCTTCGTTATTTCATGATGCCAGGAAACAATTATAACCTCAATTAGTTCCTTTTTATTTCATGGGTACATCAATTTTGCGAGTTTTCAAACGGTACCACAAGTTTCAATAGAATTGAGGTCAGAGCTGCCTCCTGGCCAGGACAACAATGCTATTTAGTCAAAGAAGCAATGACATGAAATAAAAGAGTAGATTAGATACCTAGAAAGAGATATATGTTGAGAAAGTGGTCCTTCCTATGTTAAAAAAACAAGGGTAGGTAGGTGCTCAGTGAGACTGGAAGCTTTGACATCTAGAGACTGGAAGCTTTGTTTAAGATGTCAAGAGACAAATTTGATAAAAAACAAAGTAGGAAAAGGCCGAAAAAGATGCACCACATCTGTTAATTACAGAAGAACAAAAATAATATGTTTCCAAAATCGAAGAATGGCAACAATGGCCACCAGAAGGGAGTTGAATGATGCTAGTGTTCTGTCAGTCCAAAACAATCAGAAGATTAACAGATGTTAGACAAAGAGTAGAATTCCAAGAAAATGTATTATCTCAATTTAAAGCAGCGCTAAAAAAGACTACAATGGTGAAAAGAACATATTAATTAGACAAATGATTAGTGGTCACAAGTTATATGGAGGATGAAACTAAGATATTGCTATTCGGTAATGATGGCAAAAAATATGTAAGATGTAGAATAGGAGAAATACTGCATTTTGACTGCATCCAAGCAACTGTGAAGAACCCACATAGTTTTATGATTTGATCATGCATATCAGAAGATGATATCGAAAGTTTTCATATCATCGATGAGACACTGAATGTCCGAAAATACATTGATACCATTCTAAAACCCAAACTTCTACTTTCCATCAGGGATCTATTTACCAACAATGTTTCATTTATATTTCAGTAAGATTCTGCTCCTTGCCACACAGTAAAGTAATCGAAAGACTGGTATCGTTCTAAGATCATTGAGTTGTTGACCTGGAAAGGAAAAAGTCCTAATTTCAATCCTATCGAAAACTTGTGGCACCGTTTGAACTCTCAGAAGATCGAGGTACCCTTGAAATAAAAAGGAACTAATCGAGGATATAATTATTTCCTAGTATCATGTAATAAGAAAAGAAAAGCTTAAAACTATTCTCAGCTTAATGATACATTGATGTGAAGCTGTAATGAAAAATAAAGGCAACCCCACTAAGCACTGATAACTAGCTACTATCATCAGTATCCAATGTATATCGATAGTCATTACAGCAAAATTTTGTTACGTTGCAAATATTTGAATTTTGCATTGAATTCAGCTTGAAATGTTCTTTAAATGATATAAAATACTTTTGTATTTTGTGAAACGTAACAATTTCTATAACCATACAATTTTGCAAAACATAGCAATTTTAAAAAGTGTCCACAGTTTTGGCCACAACTGTGTGTATATATATATATATATTTGGCGAGTTCGGGACGTTCTGGATTCTTCTAGAAATTAGTGGAGAAATCCACTAATTTCACAATCAATGACGCAATCGGCGTTTTCTCGAAGTATCCGCCGGACTAATAAATAGAGAAATGCTTGCCGAAACGAGTCGGTGTTGTTTGGACTAGCGACTAGTAAACTTGCCTTGACCGTGCTTACCAATTAGCTCGGCTACGCTTGTGAATAATCTTTTACATACGTGTATTTTAGACACTGATAACTGCGTCTAAGTATTGCTGAAAGTGTGAAGACCTTCTGAGATTTATTCTGTGAACATTGCTGCTGTATCCTGTATTTAAAGGATTGTTTGTTCTTTGTAACTTATTTGCATAAAATGTTCGAGTCCCGATCAACATATATATACTGGTGTCCAAAAGTTAAGCACAAATCGTCAAATGCGAAAAACATGGAGTAAATATTCGTAAAATTATTCCAAATTTCTTGCGGATATTAATTGGGTTGAAGAAGAAACATTGGGTTTATGCAAAACTTTTCAGTCGACTACGTCCTGCACGAAACACCGGCACATGTCGGAACACGGAGAAACCGGTTCACGCAGTATAGGGATTTCAGACAAGTTTCGTGCAACTGCTGTGCGAAGGAAGGTTGTTAACCATCAAACAAGGTGAATGATGGCCCAAAGACGCCAATTGGACATGTTGACGAAAGAAAGAATCGTTGGAATGCTGGAATCCTCACGGTCACAAACTGAAGTCTCTCGAATTCTGAATGTGGACCAGTCTGTGATCTCAAGACTGTGACAGAGGTTTCAAAGACCGGGAGATGTTACCCGACAACCAGTATCAGGTCGACCAAGAGTCAAAACCCCTCGCCAAGACCGATATCTGGTAATAAGTGCACGACGTCAGAGGGGCAGTACTGCCAGAGTACTGGGTTCGGCACTCAGTCACCACAGGAATACAAATTTCGAGACAAACTGTTTACAGGAGACTCAATCATGCTGGCCTGTATGCCAGAAGACCAGCAGTTTGTATTCCCCTCCTGTCTGCGCATAAACGCGCTCGTTTGAATTGGAGTTTGAAACATCAACATTGGAGTGTGGGAGAGTGGACCAATGTGATGTTCAGTGACGAGTTCCGGTTTAGTCTGAGTAGTGATTCTCGGAGGTAACGATATGGAGAGAACGTGGAACACGTTTTGAACCAAGAAACATAACGGAAAGACATCATTTTCCATCAAGGGGAGTAATGGTATGGCAGCATCATGATGAACGGCCGCACAGACCTCCATTTCTTTAACACGGGGTCTGTGACTGCTCAAAGATACGAAGACGAAGTTCTTGAGCCTTATGTTCGCTTGTTTCGAGGTGCTGTCGTCCTGACTTCATATTAATGGATGATAATGCGCCATGTCACCGAGCGGTGGTGATGATGACTTCCTTGAAACGGAAAACATCCAGCGCATATCGTCACCTGCGAAATCCCCTGATTTAAATCCTATCGAGCATGTATGGGATATGCTCGGGAGATAAATTGCAGCCCTTTCACACCCACCAAGCTCCGTTACAGAACTGAAGAGAGCTCTCCAAGAAGCTTGGAACCGTTTGTGCCCACAACTCATTCATCATCTCATAGCAAGTATGGTAAATCGCTGTGCAGCGTGCCTGGTTATCAGAGAGGTGACCACACGCCTTATTAAATTGCAGCATCAGTATTTTATTTAATGTTTTCTTTCATTTTTTCTTTAAAGTGCGAATCCTTGCTATGCTCAGTTTTCTTTCAAACTGCTACTTTGGAAAATAAAATTAATCATTATTATTCTTTTGATTTGCTTCCTTATTTTATAATCATTTTACACTCGTATATCACGTTTCCCGCCATTCTGATTTACAGTTCCTTCTTTATTCACATAATTATCAATTATACTTAACTTTTGGACACCAGTGTATATATATATATATATATACACAGGAGGTTCATGAGACACTGATTTCTAGGGGTATTTAAATTGACGACACTGCTTTTGACTAAGACTAACGTTTAATGTGGACACTTGTTACAGGACTACACACTACTACACAGATATATAAGTAATAACGTTTAGACAAATACTTCTTGTATTCAACAATGGTTTCTCACTCTTGTATTCACATCACAACACAGTTCACAATGGTAACAACGTTCTTATACAGTTCACGGTGGATTATGTAATTCAGGTGATGGATGTGTCATTTTCACGTGACTACCCTTCAGCATTGGGCCACTGGTCCCTACACGGTTGCTTTCTTTTTCAGCAGCGTTGGCTCTCAGACCTCCTCGTTGAGACCGCTCACTCGCTCGCTAATCTCTCCTTCTCTCGGGGTAGTTCGCTCGCTGATGGCTCGCATCGCCAGCGCCCTCTACAGTCGGTCTATGTGGAAATTCCCACATCTTCTCGGGCATCCTAAAGGCAGTGTCTTCACTGCTCACGCACTAAGGATCTGAAATATACAAACTTTGTTGTTAATGTTGAGCTTTATCAATCCGGAAAAGGATTATTGAGTTCATCCGTTCGCTAGCACAGTCTAGCATCCGTTAACAAACACTAACACAGTTCACAGTGCAATATTAATAGTCCTCACAGTCCACATCGCGATATCAATAGTCCACATCCAGTGTGCACTCATTTTCTGTGGGGTTTATGACACGAAGTTCTAGGGGTATTTAAATTGACGACACAGTTTTTGACTAAGACAAACGTTTAATGTGGACACTAGTTACAGGACTACACACTACTACACAGATATATAAGTAATAACGTTTAGACAAATACTTCTTGTATTCAACAATGATTTCTCAGTCTTGCATTCATATCACACCACAGTTCACAATGGTAACAACGTTCTTATACAGTTTACGATGGCTTATGTAATTCAGGGGATGGATGCGTCACCTTCACTATGACTACACTTCCAGCATTGGGCCACTGGTCCCTACACGGTCAGTTGGTTCCCGGTTGCTTTCTTTTTCAGCAGCGTTGGCTCTCAGACCTCCTCGTCGAAACCACACGCTCGCTCGCTAATCTCTCTCTCTTTCTCTCTGGTTAGTTCGCTCGCTGGTGGCTGGTGTTGCCAGCGCCCTCTAAAGTCAGTCTATGTGGAAATTCCCACATCTTCTCGAGCATCCTAAAGGCAGTGTCCTCACTGCTCACGCACTAAGGATCTGAAATATACAACTTTGTTGTTGTTGTTGAAAATTCGTCCAAACGACAGGTACGATGTAAAGAAAATAGAAAGACAAGAAGGCCCGAATTTCACATCCACATCTGCTGATCTGATGAAACCATGGGATAATCCCTAAGTCTTTTCTTTCCAGAACTAATGACATTTTTTTTTTCTTTATACTCAAGAAAATTTGAACTTTAAAAATTTGTTTCATCTTTTTTTTTCTTTTCAGTTGTTAATATTTGTATAATTTTTACTTGCACATTTTCCAGCCTGGTCGGGAACCGACCACATCAGGATGGACGAGTGTTGCATACGCACAGGCGACATCAGCGCCAATCTCTGTACCCCGGATGTAAACGTGAGAAGTAGCGCACTTACTTTTCCCAGCAGCGCGTGCCTAGTCAGGTATAACAACCTGTAGATTTGTCATTAAATCTCCTTAAACATAAATGTTTCTTTTATTCCACATACCCTAGACACCACCCTCTCTGTTACATATATATTAATTTTATACAAGTACATATAAAAAATTTCAACTGTGGTCTAGATCGGAAAAGAAAAAACGGAGGAAATATATGACAAGAAAGAGGGTCGAAAATAGAGAAGGATCACTAGGTTTCCCTGGGGTCGTGAAATTGATGTTTACCAAAGGCAGTAAACCACTTGAGAAAAGAAAATATCACCAAAACACCACGGGATTGTGATATCCGTACTCATCTAAAGAAGATGAGCCCCCTGAGGAGGAATTCTAGTGGGCCATAGACTGACTGACTCCAATTACGAAGGGGTTCAATCTCTGACTTTGACCAATAAGACACCAAGTCAGAAACAGCTTTGTTTCAAGAACACAACACATCACCACTCCGCTCTCCAATGATCTCTAGCGAGACATCACTGAAGTTATTTATGTCAGTGATTTGGAGCTAATGGCATGAACGATACAGGGCCCATACCGCAACCTGACTGGGAGCTATTTCTCAAATGATTGATTTGTTACAATTCACGCTAGTTGAATTTAGGCCTTAATAGCAAAATAAATATTAATAAAAGCGCCCCTGTGGCTGAAGTCCGGGATACGAAAGAGGAAAAAAGGACCACAATACAATGAGGCAAATTTTCTTTTAAAACAAAGATGGGCAAATATGAAACTTCCCTAATGACCATGATTAGGGGAATACCATACTCCATTGAATAAATGCTACTGGTTACAATAAGTTGAGTGTGAATCCATCAAAAAGATCTAGTCTTCTAAAATCTCTAAAAAATCATATCTAAATTTTCAGAAATGAATTTAGAAAAATGTAACAGGGAGCAACTGATTTATCAGGGATATCGATTAAAGAGGAAGCTGGACAAGCTCTCACGCAATAAAAGATAAAAATTATTTTCAGTGAAAGCAAAAAGAGTCGATTATGAATGTTTGAAAGAAAGGAAAACTTAAAAGTGAACTCATTTTATGGCATATGTGATAGGGCAAGAACATAACTATCTCGAAGAGCTAAGGTATATGAAACTGTTTTAGAACGCTTTACTGTATCTTTTGACAAGAGATTATTACCTGAAATTAAGAAGAAAGCAATACAAAAACTAAAGGAAACATACAAAGACGATATTGAATTTTTTAATTTTGACGATATGAATTGGATCAGCTTTTACTATTTTTAAAAGAAAATAAAGATATACAATGAAGATCTCCATCAGAAATGAACCGAGTTGCAAGAGAAATTCTAATGTAGAGATATTTCTGAAAATATTTCTAACAATACCGATATCGAATATGCATAAGGTCAGAGATCGTTTTCAATTTTAAAGCGTATTAAAAATTATTTTTTGAAAAGTACCAGGTGGCAATAATTAAACTTACACTATTCAGAGACCTGTAGAACCCGTTTTGCTTATCGGGGGTTTTGATGAAACTTGGAATATAAGCCATATAAACCATGAGAAAAAAGTTTCTGAGATTAAAAAAATAGTTCTAATTTTGACCAGCAGGAGGAAATGTGATGCCCAAATATGTTAAAATCGTTAAAATTTATTCAATTACAGAATATGCTCAGTATGTACTCCATTGACATGAATAACGTGTTGAAAGCGCCTTATAGCGTTTTCAATGGTAATACGAAGCAACGCACGAGGAATTTCAGCCACATGGCGTACAAAGCTAGCATTCAAATCAGGTAAAGTCTTGATTCTTCCTCTTTAAACACGGTCTTTTAGAAATCCCCACAACCAGAAATCCCAGGGATTTAAGTCAGATGAACGAGAAGGCCATGCATCTGAAGAATGTCTGGATATTACACGATTATCGCCAAAGTTAGTACTAAGCAGTGCTTTGACTTGACGCCCAATGTGAAGGCTTGCTCCATCTTGCATAAAGATAGTGGTTTGAAAACATTGTCGTTCCTATAAAGTAGGAATGACCTGCTGTTGAAGAAGTTCACTAAACCGTGGACTCATGACAGAGCATCTTTTAGGACCTTTGTGGAGTGAGAGATTCAAAGATAAAGGGTCCGAGGATAAACTCAGCAGTAAATCCACACCAAGCAGTCACGTAATCAGAATACAATGGTTATTTGGAGGTTAAGTACCCCATATTTTGAGTATTCACATATATTGAGTACATCATTTTTTATTTTCATCCAAATAAAAATATGGCTCATCTGACCACAGAATTTTCTAAGGCCACGTATCATCAACTTTTATTCTCGCCAAAAATCAGCAAGCAAATTCAAGACGCGTGTTTTCTGATCTTGAAGTTTCAGCGTCTGCATCATGAATCTTATAGGAATACCATTTCAAAATATATCGCAAAGTTTTTCGTACTCTCGACCACAAAATCTCCAACTCACGTGACACTGATCGACCGAATGCTGAAGAATAGATGGAACTAGAGGCTCTTTCAACCATAGCAGTAGCAACTTCTACAGTTTCAGTCCCAGCCGGTTTCCGTCCTCTTCCGGGCAGCACACCCAAATTCCCAGTTTCTTCAAATTTCATTAACATCTTCCTCAAACCAATCCTCAATATGTGGCTTTTTCGCAGATCCTTTAAACGATGATATTCACGTAGAGCAGCTAAATGATTGCTGCCGTTCTGATAATACAGTTTTACCAGTAAAGCTCAATCTTTTTTTTTTGTAAGGGCATGACTAACGATAAAAAACGCACGCTGAATGATTCTCTGGCTATGACTGCAAGTTTACACACAGGTTTTACGGATTTGCATAAGGAATATTCGATAAAAGCCACCAGGTGGTCAAAATTTGTGCTAATTTTTTTATATATATACAGCAGAAACCTTTTCCCCATGGTCCATATAGTATACATCCCAAGTTTCCTCAAAATCCGATAATCAGAACAGGTTTTACAGGCCTCTGAATAGTGTAACTTTAATTCTGGTATGTTGTTCAAATGGCAAAGTCAACTTGCCACCACAGGCTGAACTACCAGAGCCAATTCTTACTTATGTGGCTGGAACTACTGAGGAGTCCAAAGACTTTCTATAGCACCATTCGGAATTATAATTCATGTTTTCAAATGACATCATTTGGAGCGGCAAGTATTGTGAGATATAATTGCATGTCCACATTCAAAGTCCAAGGACAAGTGTATCATCAGATTGGTTTACTTAGCAGATAAAGCTCCAGTAAATGAGCATGAAAGACGTTTTAGTGATCCAATCGCTCCTGAAGTAGCAGCTGTAATTGTCGGAACAGAAATTACCAGGCGAGATATTATTAGAGGGTGAGATCAAACCTAGAAACGTGTTACCGAAACACATCGGTCGTACGACGCACTTCAATATCCAATAGTTTCCACGAGGAAAAGATGGATATAATCTTGAATTGTATCAAATTAATCTTATTACAGGTGCTGTAACATCACAAAAAAAAAGTTATAGTTATAAAAAAAAGTTTAAGAAAGTATAAGTTTTTATACATACAGTGTCATGATTAGAGTTGAACAGTCTAACCATATTCTGAAACGTTGTCAACTTTTTCAGCATTCCATTGTTGACATGTACGCTAAAGTTGAAAGCGAACGACTTAATTACATTCGTTACAATCAATTGAAACTTAGACAGAAAGAGTACATTCATTTACGAGATACAATCACAAATGATAAAGGAGTTGTTGATGTTGGGCTAAGGGTTATATTTCTGGCTTTGTACACTGGAAGTCCAAGACACATGCATGAATATGCTCAGGATGCTTTGACATACGTACTCAAATATAGATGTACAGGTCTTTTCATCACTTTCGTATGTGAATCCATTCTTTGGACAAAAATTAAAGATCAACTCTTTCCTGGACAGCAGTCATTCTACGGACATGAACTCATAGCAAGAGTTTCCAAACAAAAATTGATGTTTTATGGATCTCATCACTAAGAATCATATTTACGGAGAAACTCGCAGCTGGGTGTAGAGAAGATGTTTACCTCGTGCTCTTATCTTAATTTGGTTGGTTGAAAAAATTGTTCCCACTCCAATTGACAATATCAATAAAGCTGAATTACCTGACCCAGAAGATCCGGGATTAATTGATATTGTCAAGAACATGATTCATGCACCATGTGGGCTACATAACCCACAATAGCTCAGCATGAGAAACGGAAAATTTATCCACGTCAGCTGTTAAAGGAAACACAAACTAATGGCAATGGTTATTCGCTGTACAGGCGACGAAAATAAGTTGATGGTGGACACACAACGACTGTCAAACTCAATAATGTTGATATTGAAATTGATTGTGCCGCATTCTCCTATACATTTGAAGTCATTCAACGCGCATATCGCGTAGAGATCTGCAATTCAGTTAAGTCGATCAAATGCATCTGTAAATATGTAAATAAAGGCAGTGGTATGGCAGTTTTCGTACTTGCGAATTCCAATGCGCCCGTCAATGAAGTAGATCAACTTAATTTGGACGTTATATTAGCAGTAATGAAATTATATGGCAAATTTTTGGTTTTAATATTAATGAACGCTTTCCTGCTGTTATGCATCTCAGCATTACTTACAAAACAGTCGACGAGTCTACTTCACGGAAGAGAACGCCCTTCAAAGAGCTGTAGATTCCCCCATACACAACGTTGACCATTTTTTCCCCAACTGTGTGCAACTAATGAATTCGCGAAAACAGTGCTATAATCATGAGAAGTCCCACAGTATCATACATGGAATCAATCAACGAAGAAATTTTGCAGAAGAAAACAAGGAGCAAAATATTCTTCAATGCCTGGCATATTTTCTACTATCATATTAGGACGAGTATATACTGTTCACCCGAATAATAGTGAATGCTACTATTTACGAATGCCGTTTCACGTGATCAAAGGATCAACATCTTTTCATGCAATCAAAACCATCGATGGTCAAGTGTGTCAAACATATAGAGAAGCATGTTTCAAACTTGGTACGCTAGAAAATAATCAACATTGGTACGAAGCATTGACAGAAGCATCTGAAACGTCATACTCACCAAATACGAACTCTATTCGCCATCATTTTGACAACCTGTGTGCCTTCTGATCCGAAAGATCTATGGGAAAAGCATAGAGTATGAGCGAAGACATATTTCTCCGAGCTCGTAGAGCAAATCTTAACCAAGAAGTGCAGTATTCGGAATACATTTTCCATCAATCACTTTTTATGTTGAGGCTCAGATAAGACTCAACAAATGATCAATGACTTGCGTATGACTCAGTCATGGAGCATATACGGAGCGGAATGGTGGACTTTTTTTGATGCACCAGGACGCACCGGAAAAAATTTTCTGCTCAATCTGATACTTTCAGAAATTCGGATGAAGGGCGAGAATGCTCTGGCTGCAGCATCATAGGGGATTGCAGCAGTGCTAGAAACTCCAAAAACTTTGTACGTCTACACCAAATCATAACACCAATAATGTTGTTTATCCACTTGCGTTATGCTAGATGCGTTATTTTGAATTATTTTTAGTTATATAAAATAAAAATTCAATTAATTATTGAAAATATTACTAAAACTCAATTTATTAATTTACAAGCTGTTATAATACGGATTGGCAGGACAACACATCTGCTGGGTTCAGCTAGTTACTTATAAATGCTTAATTTCAAATTGTTGCACTCAACCTTTTTTAATATTTATAATAATCCCTTCTTTTAACTATAACATATAAAATTTCATTTATTGCTTAAATACTTACTTTTATGATTGTAATAATCCCTTTTAAAAGGGATTATTATAATTAATTTATTTTAGGACCGAGATTAAGAGAATATCGGTAAGGTAATGTTTTGTGTCTATATTTATTTTTAGCATACATTTAAATAATTAAGAAGTATATTTTTGATTATTTAAAAAAGTAATGTATTCTAGTTAAAAATTCTCCTTTCGAACATTTTTTAAATTTTTATAAAATGCTTCGTAATTGATTTTCTTAAACAGAAAATCCAGGTTATATGAGCATTTTTGATATTTAAGTAATGTATTTTTTCATATTCCACATCCCAAATTTGAAAATTATATCTCAGAAAATGTGTGTGGAAAACTATCATTTTAATAAATTTATTAATGTTTGATTATATATTACTAACAAATATTTTATTTACATACCATTTTGTATTGATTTATAGTCAATATATTGTAAATTTAACATTCTACTCTATATAATGGAAAAGCTAAAGTATCTTTTAAATTTTTTAAATATACACTTCTTTCTAATGCTGTTAAAATTATTTATTTAAGAAAATTAGAATTGGAAATATTCATGAATAATTTTTAAAAATTAAATTTTAACTATAAATGACGTTTTTCTTCCATTTTGCAAATATAAATAAACCAATGTCAATATAACTAAAAAAAATAAAAGTTATAAAAATTCTTTAAATTTCATACCATTTTAGTAATAAATTATTTTATTATAACTTATCATAAATATACTCACTTCCAAAAACTAAGCATGGAGAGGTAAATGTAAATTTATGCAAGCCATTGAGAATAAAAGAAGCTGAAATTTGCTGCAAAAGTAGAAGGAAATATGCAAATAGGTAACTGCCAATCAATGTTTTGCATTGAGAAATATGCAAACCATGCAGTCATATAAGGCGTCATTGTGAAGGGTTACTGGAGTTGGATATGAAAGGTGATGAAAGGTGTTAAGCTCATTTGTACGATGTATTTTCAAGCTAGACATGTTTCTACGGCTTCTAGGAGACAAATGGAAAATTCTGGGCACTGGCAGGCTGTTGCATGAATCGAGGTAAGACAGTCTATCACAGATGTTGCCCGTTCCTTCAGTGTTCATCATTTCATGAATATAGAAACTTTCCAAACCAGACAGACATTTGTTCGAAAACCTGTAGCTGATCATCCAAGATTTACGCAGTCTTGCAGAAGATACATATAATTCTATTGTAGCCAAGAGGAATCGAAGATCGATCTCCACATGTGTGACATCTATGGTTGCAGCGGCCATTGGTAAGATGACATCTGCCACTAATATTCATCGAAACCTACATTTGAACGGACTGTACATCCGGGTACCACAAGTCTGTGTTCCTTTATTTGTCCAATTCCAGAGAGACATGATTTAAGTGGTGCCGCCAGCATGCGAATCAGACTGATTAGGGCAACGTTATGTACACAGACGAGTCCAGATCTGCCCTACAAATCGATAAGTGTGGAGGGAACAAGGCTCATGCCTTGTTCCCTCCACAAGGCTTGAGAATATCACTGAACATCACACATTCCATGGTGGAAACATCATGGTCTGGGCAGGGATGTCATTGCAATGTTGCACCAACCAGCACATCTTCAGGCATGGTTTTGTGACAGCTGTACGGTATCGGGAGGAAGTCCTAGAACCCATTGTGAAACAGTATGCTGCAGCAGTTGGCTCGTTGTTCATTTTAATGGATGATATTGAGCATTCCCATAGAGCTGCCATCCTTGATTATTTTCTGGAGAGTGAAGGGAATACACATATGGAGTGACCAGCTTTCTCACTGAACTTTAATCCAATTGAAAATCTTTGAGATGCCATGTTGTATGCAGACATTTCCCCCTTCCTGCCACTCTCAGAGATTTAGATACTGCGCTGCCCTACAGGAAGAATGGTGATTACTGGACTCTGTGGGAGGTTGATCACCTTGTAACAAACATGATAACATGCTGTACACTTTGTATGAATGTGAGGGCTGCTCACATACCTGTTAATGCTGATTTTTGTAATTTGTTTTGCCTTTAAACATCATTTTGTTAATAATGCAAATATGGCATCATCTTAGGCATCATATTTCAATATTTTTTAATCCCTGGTCAAAAATTAATTTTTTTTCATGTCCAGCACTTGTCCATTTTTTCATATTTTACCATTCCATGCTTAACTTTTGGAAGTGAGTGTATCTTGTATGTAGTATAATTCAAATGAAGTGAAAAATAATTTCTCAGTTAAATAGAAAAGCTAGTTTAAATCTGCAATAAAAAAAACTATTTCACACTTTAAATGTGTGACTTAATTTATTATTTCATGAAATAACTTGATTGTATATCAAAAACTGAAAGAAAACTATTAAAATAATTTTTAAAAAAATTTATTGTTTCAAAAGTTTTACATAAAAAATATACATTTTATTACTTTTTTGCATAATACAGTTATTATGGATTTGCAATAAAAGCAATTTCTTTCACTACCTATGTTGTAGGTAAGATGAATGAAATGGAGGCATTCTGTCAAATACTGTTGGAGCATTCACTCCAGCAACTGTATTTGGAGGTACAGTAAAAGTTGAAAACTGATATTCTGGAGTAGGATTTCTTCCATTGGCAGTAGGAATACTATGTGAAGATTCTATAAAATGACCTGGAATAGAGGCAGGTGGAAGAAATCCAAACCCATAAGTTGGAACAGAGGCAGGTGGATTTGAACCAAAACAAGGAGTTGGAGCAGAGGCAGGTGGATTAAATTGAAAACCAGGAGTTGGAAGGGAAGGAGATGGAGAGAATCTAAAATTAGAAGATGGAGCAGAGACAGGTGGGGGGAACCTAAAATTAGAAGTTGGAACAGAGACAGGTGGAAGTAATGGAAAACGAGAAGCTGAAGCAGAGACAGTTTGCTGGAATTGAAAATGGGGAGATGGAGCAGAGGTAGGAGGAGGAAAACGAAAAGAAGAAGCTTGAGCAGAGGTAGGAGGAGGAAACCGAAAAGAAGAAGCTTGAGCAGATGTAGGAGGAGGAAACCGAAAAGAAGAAGTTTGAGCAGAGACAGAAGAATGAAACTGGAAAGGAGAAGCTGGAGCAGAAACTGGTGAAGAAAACCGAAAAGGAGTAGCTGGAGCAGAGGCAGGAGAGCATTGAAAATGAGGATTTGGAGAAGGAGCGGGAGAGAATTTAAAACGAGATGGTTGTTGCTTTGGTGGGGGTAATCCAGAAAAAGGAGCTGGAATAGAAAAAACATACAAATATTGATGAAAACTAGGAGAAAGTATTTTATATTATAAAATAATTGTATTTTACATATGCATTGTATAAATAAAACTTAACTGTTTCTTGGTCACAAATAAAATTACAAAGCAATATTTAAAATACCGGATACTGGCTTTTTTTAAAAAAATTGTACTTAATACTATCAAATAGCAACAGAATATGATTTCAATAATAGTACAAGTTGTGCATATGAAGAAAAATGACATAGTTAATAATAGATACAAAATTGTATTGAACAAAAATAAAATAATTTTATTAGAAAGTTGCTTACATAAACAAAATTCATTGATGTTAAGTTTTAAATAGAATAGAAATAGTTTTAAAAGAAAAGAAATAATAAATATTTTTTAAAATATAATTATAAAAAGAGTTAGAAACTGAAATTAAGAGCAAATAATTTCTTCATTGTGTCTCATTAAAATACAATATTGATTTTGTTCAGATTCTTTCAATAATTTCTAGTTTAAATTTTGTGATCAAAAAATACTTTAAAAAAAATTCTTTGAGGGAATGGGATTGTCAAAATGCCAACAAATGAGAGACATGGACAAAAACAATTCTAAACTGCCTCTTAAAATCTTATAAAAATGAAGTTAAACTAGTGGCAGTAAATTATTAAAGTAATCTCAACTATACTTAATAGGGAAAATAAATAATTTAGAAATGACTATTAGAAAAAAAATTATCAATATTTAAAGGGTGAATTCTTTGCATACAATCCAATATTAACATTTTGAATTCTAGGGAGCATGTGCTCAAGCGCATTTTAAAAATGATCTTCTAATAATGTTCTTTTAAATATACTAGGCAACAGCCTTTCTTGCCTCCCCTAGTGATCAACTAGTTCTCAATATGTTTTATCTTTAGTCCTGAAAGATACTTTGATTAACCTTTTAAATGGTGCATTGTCATCGGAAATGACACAAAACTATTTATTGATAAAAATCAAACATAACTATTGAGAAAAAATCACCCTCCCCCCATGATGCATAACCTGTTTCATTTCTGAAATATCCATTCTTTATCTAATAAAAAAAATCCTTTAATTATAACTTTTTTGTTTAACAAGATTCTTTTAAAAAGGCTGATTTCGTAATTTTTTTAATCAGTCCTTTTAGCAACATTACCTCAGTGCTAAAAAATTGATCCATATTTTGTTTCTACATAATTTTTATACAGCAATACATATAAAATTATATATTTCACAGAAAATTTTAATTACATAAAAAATAAATAAAAATTATTTTAATAGAACATTGACAAGCAATGACGTTAAAATAGTCACCTCAACATTGCTATCATAATATTTGCATGGCTGAATCTGTCACATACGAGTATTTGTCACAAACCATCACAAATTGATTTTGAACATTAATCAAGTCATTAGAGACATTTGTGTAGTGGTGATAATAAACAGATTTTACTATGAGTTCATGTTCATTTGCATGTGAAAAATTTTATTTGTATATTCTAGGTCTATGAAATGGTAGAATGAAAGTTGAAAGAAAAAATATTTAAATAAAGATATTTATATTTCTCATTATAACCCCTTAATGTGCACAAATGAGATAATTCAAGTGGAGTTGTATTTTGTGGTGTTGTAATTTTCACTTGAATATAAACGATTGCCGTCTGCACTTATAAGACTGACTGTGATCCGTCATCGTGATTTTGTAAATTTAGATAAATATTGTAAAAAGTATTCTTTCATTTGCTAGACATCAGTATTTGGAACACATGCTTTGCATAAAAAAATTGATGAAGAAAACAATTTAGATTTCAGAAGCAAATTAGTAGAAAGAACAATACAAAATAATCATAACGATACAATTATAAAAAAAAATTGGGTAGATTAAAGTTTTTGGGAATTTTACGACTAACAGAACCTTATTTTCCCAGTTTTGTTCCCCCGATATAAAAAAATGAAGCTCCCACAAGATACCGCACTGTGAGGCAAGTGAGAAAGAATAGCAAAGGAAAACAAAAGAGAATCATTACATGCATAATAATTGCAACGTTGGGCTACGTGCTGCACCTAGCTTCCAAACAAATCCGTCAAAAGAAAATTTTGAATATTTTTTAAAATAAGAACTACTAGTATTATTATAAAGATTTTCATCAAATAAAGAAAAGAAAGAATCTATTCACAACTGGTTTTGTATATTCATCTGACGTATTTACCATACAACCCAATTCCTAATACAATGGAAGCCTAGATAGATATTAAGGGAGGCTATATAAAAAAATGCTGGAATATTTTTAAAAGTAATATTTCCGAAAATATCTTTAAAAAAAATATTGTTTGTATTTAATCCACCTTTTTGCACATTTTCATAATTATATATCTTTAAAAAAAATTCCCATCTTATTCTCCAACTTGAAAACTTTGTTTGAATCCTATTGGTACATACACCCAAAAGACACTAAACTGATCATTCTATTTCCATAACATCCTCAAACCAACCAGTACAATAGAAAAATAAAAATTATCTTTGATAATGTGAGTGCACCAAAACAGACATATATAAAAACTTTGATATTTCAATAATAGGATTGTATTTGCCAAGATAACACAGTGCCTGTATTGTTCTGTGACAATTTAGAACATAGATTCCCAAACTTTTTTGTCTCGTAGACCCCTTACCATGTTTTTTGGTTTTGTGTAGACCTCTACTTACCTAATATTAAATTTTTGCAAATTTATCAACTTAGATGTTTTTTGACAGCTGCTTTAGCACTACTTACTTTAAAAGTTTTATGTTTCTAACTGGAGTTAGTGTGTTTAAAACTTAAGAAACATATGTGAATTAGTTAATTAAACTTTAATTTAATATATAAAATAATTGATACATAAAATAACTGAGCAACAAACAAATGTTTTTAATGGGTGGGATGAATCTGATGCTTCACAATAACACATTTTTAACATTTGGCATCAATCTTTTCAGGTTAACCCTCATTCTCCTCAGTTAGTGGGATCCATTCTTTCTTTTTTTTCCCTGTTTTTATTTTGGAGATTGGCAACCTTGCTAAAACTCCTCCTCTCTAGGAAAAGCAATTAAAAACTTTCTTAAGATGTTCCATAATTCGAAAAAATAACAGGTATATCTTTTTAAAGCCAAAATTGCTGACATTCGTTTCTAAACTTTACTTTAAGAACTTCGTTAGGGTTATTAAAATAAATTCCTTTTGAAATCAGACATTTTTTTTTAACGTGACAACATTAATTTATTACTTACTGTGATATTACCATGGTCAAAACATTCTCAAACTTAGTTTCAAAACCTGAGTAAAAGGCATTTAAATGTTGAACATAGGTTAAAACGTCATTTTTCTGGCAGATTGTGACAAATTGAGAACTGTAAAAATTCACGACGTCCAGTTTTATACTCCTTCAGCTTGATTCTGGCTAGAAACACTGAAATGATGGACCTATTTTTAATAAAATGTATGCTGTCGCCTTGTAATTGCAAATTAACCCCAGTAAATTTAGTACATAAAGCTGTTAAACAGGTAAATATGGTTTACACTTTATTAAATATTCTATTAAAATTAAAGTCACAATCTGGTTTAGGCTAACGTAGACCCCCATTTACACCTCATGGACCCCCAAATTATTTTTTCACTGCCGTGGACCCCTTGCAAGTCGCCATAGACCCCTGGGGGAACATATAGACCACTTTGGGAATCACTGATTTAGAAGAAAATAACTGCTTAACTATATACTATCACAGATAATTTCTGTGGCAATCTAGAAGAAAATAATTGCTTAACTATATACTATCATAAATAAAGTTTCACCTCTGCCTTGGTATAACACTTATTCACTGTGTATTTATGTTTCCAAGTAATAAAATAATGTACATGATTCTTATAAAGAGCTGAAAATAGAGCTGTAATAAACACTAAATATACAATTTTCATCTAAACTAAATTCTAATACTGTGTAATCACTTAAAAAAATGACTTAAAAAAATTGTAACATTTTTAAGAAGTGACTCTCGGTTTGAAATCACATTAATACCTTTCTGAATTATTTAACACTACATTTTCTGTAAAAAAATTTAAGTAGTTTTTAAAAAATTATTCAATGAAAATATGCTACGCTGTTTTTTAAATTATTAACAAACCAAAGAAAAATAAGAGAACTATGAAAACATAATTTATTAGAAATGACATTTTTTATAAGGAAGGCTATATTAGAAAGAGAATTAAATTAAATTTGAGGTGAAGATAAATTATTTTGATGCACAAGATAAACATCCTTCCTTGAAGAAATTATTGGAAATTTTTATAGCATCAAATGATTTTTCAATTTATCTTATGTAATAGTTTAGAATATTACAAGGGATTTTAAAGTAAAATATAGTGGCAACAAAATTTCAAAAAATAGATAGTTCCTTTTACAATTAGACTAAAATATTCTAATTTCACGTCATGTTATCAGAGTCAGTTATTGAACTGAAAAACTTTTAAGTGGCAATTATAGATTCTTTATACATTAAACACAGTAAATTAATAGTAGTTGCAATGAAAAATAAAAGGCTAAAAATTAATCAAATACAGGCCGAATATTGCCCATCTAAACAAATTTATTATAAAACAAAACTTTGAGTTATTCATTTTATCAGGAATATTCCAAACTTCTTTTTGTTAAATTTAATAAAAAAATAAAACTTGCAAAAAGGAAAAGTGTTAAATCATCCCAATATATATCTAATTATTTTTTTATTACTAAAATTACAAAACTAGACAGTTTGTTAGCATTTATTACTATTTTCAGTACACAATAAGGAAAAAGATTATCTTTTCATGTGTAAACAACATAACTTAAATATCTTTTCCTGTGTAGTGTATAGTTTTAACATTATGTTTAGACAAAAATAATAAAAAGCTATTATATCATTAATTTTTTTAAATTTGATTGGTTTTAAATAATGCTTATAATGAAATTATATGTTACTAAACTAAACTAAACTCAGTAATGCAACAGCTCATGAAGGCCAATATTTACTGTGCCTATCTGAGTTTTCTTGACCTTAGGCACTGAGGTGCATGTGCAAATGTTCCGGTCAGGAGGTCAGTCTAACGTGAAACCCCTAATGTTTAGTTCTCAAGCAGGCTTATTACTCCTTCATCAACCCACTGAAGGGATGAAAGGTTGAGTTAACCTTGCCCAGCCTGGGATTTGAATCCTGGACCTGTGGTGTGGAAGCGCAATATACTACCACACAACCACTTAGCTTCATTACATGCTACTACAAATTTTTTAGAATAATAAGGAACACAAAAGAAAGCATTATAAATTAAATACTTTTAAAAAGCCCAGGACCCTAAGCATTAAATATTAGAATTTTTTTATATATTATGATCGAGGAAGAGAAATAAGTAATTTTTACTAAAATGCCAAAACCAGAAATCGGCACATTTGAGAGAGAACAGCCAAGTAGCAAATGAAACAAGATAACAAAGACATTAAAGAGCCCTTTATATGTGCATGCATGCATAGGGGACATCCAGTAGTGGTCTGATTGAGACTGTCATGCACTAATTAATATTTTTATACTATTTAAATAAAGTTTTATATAAAGTAATATTTTCCATTCCTACAAAAACTAAAAACTATCAAAAATATTTTTAATTCTGTAATGCAATGCAAGAACAATTGTTAAATTTTGTGTTGGAAACTAAGTTTTTCAGCTGAATAGAAACATATCTGTACTAAAAATACCTAGAGCTTTATTCTGGAATATCCATGCTTACATTAATAACTAAAGCTGCATTTTTTTTTTCATTTAAAAATTATTTCAATTAATTTTTAAGTAACCCTTAAACATGTTGTCAAATACAGAATGTGTTTTTATCACTGTTATTGAAGTTTTAAATCTCCTGTCCATTCACGAGTGTTCCCAAACTCTTGTATGTAAATAAGTAAATGTTGCTGGAAATTATTTTAAGGAAAATCTTCCCATGGTAACATCTTTACCTGTAAATTGTTTTGTTGCTTTAGAACTAATTGTGTTATATTCAATGATTTTTAGTAAAATGTGTACTAGAAAACAATTTAATACAAAAGTTACTGTTTTAAGCCAGTCAAAGGTTTAGATGTATCTGCAAAGGCAGATCAATTTTTTCACTTGATAATTATAAAGGAAAAAGAGAACGGAACAAAATGATTTTCCTTGTAATACAACTTAATTTACAATTATCTTTTTAAATACCTATGGGCAGAAGTTCAAAGAGCCGTGATTTGCCGGTCCCTGCCATAAACTGATAAAGAATCTTCACATTTTTATTATCGTTTTGCAGGTACTTCAAATGATATTTTTACAAAAGAGTTGGAATTTAAGCAAAAGTCATCTAGAATAGAATTTTTTTGACAACCAGATAAGTTTATCACAATAGTTTTGATTATCTCATAGCTACGTTAACAGCTAACTTTCAAAATCATTAAATTTACAATTGACAGTTAAGAAATTTGACACACATTACCTATTAACTGATTTTTTATTTCAAAAAATAACTAAATATAAGAATTTTGAAATTATTTTTCTTTGGAACTGTGGAATGCCATTGAACAATTTCATGAAATAGATAACATTTAAAATTTTGATATGTGAATTAAATTTGAAATGAAAGGAATTCAACAGCAAAATCTTACAAATCTATTCTATAAAGAAGAAAAGTTTCATTTCACTTTATGACTGATTTATTACAAGAAACAAAAAAACATAAAAATGCAATTTTTAACTTATGATGTAAATAAGAATAGAAAACTTATTCCTTTAAAAATTTGCCCAAAAATTTCAAAATAATTTTAAAATATACTTTTCTTTTGAAAACAAACAGTGATGTCATCATCATCTGGGCGTTTCCTGTTTTTGGCTTTCTTTTTTCGTTTTGCAGCTTTTTCTTTTTCATCATCCGAATAATCAATAAACTAGATATAAAGAAAGAAAATTATAAATGAAAATCTTCTCCCATGCATAACCAAAAATACAAAGTAAATACTCAAAAGACATTTGAATTTATAAATTCAAAACCTAAATTAACTAATAATAATGAAATAGTTTTCAATGAAATTCTTGAAATAAAAAATTACAGTAAAAATTGTTTAACTGAGGGAACTGAAATATATTTTCTTGTTAAAGAAAACTGCAAAAAAAAAAAAAAAAAAAAAAAAAAAACATGTATTCAACAAAATTAAGTTTATTGGAGTACATTTTACTTACAGAGATATGTATATATGCATGTATCTAATAAACAAGATATCAATCATTGGCACGGCCAAGTAATTTTAGCACATTTTTCACATGTTGTATTTTACAATAATGCAACTAATGAACTTTTTACCAACATAAAGTAGTACTGTACTAAAAAAAATTTTAAAATTAATAAATTTAAATATGATTCGGCTCATCTAGGGCACAAATGCGACCAAATGCCGAAAACCTGAGGTCAATTGGTTGCTTATTGGCTGAGAAAAAGGTATGACAAAATATGGAACAAAGACAAAATTTGCATCCTAATAGCGCTTTTGTTCCACTACGTGAAAAACGCGCTAAAAACAGTGAAACAAAAACATTCACATGATCCTAATAAAATGAAGAACAAAATGCAGCAAAACCAAGATTTTTTCAGATTTCTGATTTCATTTTCTGTTTTTGATCAACAATCTTAAGTAGCTCCATCTTCCTTTTAAGTGAAATAGCATTTTGCTTTTTCCCTAAGTTTTTTTGCCATTGTACTTATAAAAAAGAAAAAAACGCGAACCAACTCACTGATTTTCACTCACACTGTGATGCACTAATCACCAAATTCCTGATAGAGATTAGATTTTTTATGTGGCGTTTGTAAAGGTGCAGGGTGAAATTAGTTTAACCACTTGCGCTGGCAAAAAATTCACTGACGCGTGTACCAGAATGGTCGTTTCTGTTTCTGTATAACAATCACATGATGCATAGGCGATTCTGTGACAAAAGCATTACGACATGTGTGGCACGTCTTTCCAGCGCAAATGGTTAAATAAACAAAATTTATTAGTGTCACTGGCTATTTCAAGGGTATTTCAAAGCCAAGTTAGTCTCCTTTTGACAAAACTACATGCATTTCACACCCCTCTTAAATCTCACCTGTGTGGCTGGTATTTTTCACATTTTGTTCATTCTCAGAAAAGAAATCTTTTCATGTTAAGAGAAAAAAAAGCATGAAAATACAATGGTAGTTTGTTGGAACCATTGTACTATTACGTGTAAACAGATATTTTGTCTTAAGCATTTTCATGTTAAATGTATTTCACTGTATTCGATTTTAACTAATTATCTAGGGAAGAATTTAAGAAATTGAATATTTTATGCACATTTTTTAAAAAGAAAATGACTTGCATTTTAAAAATTCAGGGAGATCTATTTCAAAATACAATTAGTTATTATGACTAAATAACTAATTGCATGTACATGTATAAATAGTTTCACTAGATTTAAGAATTAACTGTAATTGTTTGAGGACTATTGGTAACTCGCCTAGTAATTCTCAGCCACTGTCAAGGACAAAGCTGGAATCCCAATCTAACTATCCCATCAAGACAACTTCAAGTTTCAAGTGATTTAAGAACCATCACACTGACTACACAATAAGTCTTTCGAAGACACAGGACACAATCGTGCATACTGACATAAACATTGCAGGTAGCAAACATATAACTAAGTACATTAATTTACTATGACCATTAGAACTCAATGAAATATCTTATTAAGAATAAATTAACTTTAATTATACTTTCCATTAACAAAAATATTTTTCTTGAAATGAGAAATCAGTTTCAGTTTTAATGAAAACAAATAAGATCCAAAAGTTTGAATAACGACATTTTGTTAATTTGTGAAATTTACATTGGATTTGTTAATATAGATATTTGCTTACTGGTATAAACCTTGATCATTCCATATTAATCGTGCCGCAATAAAAAATATTCCTAAAATATATTATATGTCGTTTTTTAAGTTTAATAAAAATAGAATAAATCTAAAATTACTTGACTTTTCAATGTATTAAAAATACCTAGTTAAAATAAATACATAAGGAACTTACAAATTTCTTTAGTGGTGATTTACATCTAATTGCCTAAATTTCAATAAAGAAACATCCTCTAGTGCAATTATTTTTTAATATATTATGGCACAATATTTTGCAATTAAGATAGATTCTGCAATAACACAGAGGGTTAATCAAGCCTTTCATTATAATTTAGTGTTATAATTGTCAAATGTTAATGCATGTGAGAAAGGAGTTTAAAAAATTCTTGGTTTCATAAAGACATATTCAAAACCTTTTTCTTAAGAATGATACAACATAATATTAAAAGTGGGGGGGGGGGACATTTAAAGCAACAAGGAGAGGAATTAAAATGTTAAATACATCATAAATATTTGGTTACAGAAAAGGATTATGGGTACCTCCTCTGGTGGCTCATTATCATTCTTCCATGATGCATCTGAACCTTTTTGTCTGAAAAAAATTGAATTAATATTAAATATTTCAAAATCTTATGAATTTTAGTAAAATTTACAAGAGGAATTAAACAGGTTAATTTTTATCAACATAGAACTCCATTTTTGACCATATAAAACCAACAGATTTCATAACATTTTGAGTAAATAAAATAATAAACATACTATATATATAATACTTAGAAAAATATTAACCACAAATCATCATTAATAAATCTATCTCATTTAATTTATATATCCACTAAAATGTTCACACAAAAATTTCACTTGAGTCATTAGCCACTAACAAGTTTTTGAGAAGGATATGTATGTGATAAATATTTTTTAAAAAATGATTAAATGATTTCAATTTGATAGACATAAAAAAGATAATGTGACATAATTTAACAATGAAGTACCTGATAGTCAATAGCAGAGGGCATAGTAAAATGCAGACTAGATAAAAACATTTTAATTTAATGAAAGAATTAAATTAAAATATGTCAAAGGTCCTTCTCAGTGTGTGTGTGTGGTTACTACTGATCAAACAATTTAATATCACCACTTATATAGCAACTAAGAAAATAAAAAATTTGCAAATCTTGCCCCTAAAATACACAGTTACAGTGAACAAACAAGGTCAAGTGAATTGATTTAAAAATTCAGAAGATAATATAAAATATAATACAGAAATTAATTAGACACATTTACTAAAATGTTAATTTATATCCAACAGTATCAAATATGCTCAAATTTAATAAACATTTTACATTTACACTTTAAAAACAACTTTTCTTAAAAGTTTTATAATATGAAATTAATAGTGGTTAATATTCAGCAAATAATGAGAAATAAATGCATTCAGAAAGCCTAAATAAGACATTAATAATCAATAGCCATCAACACATTTAAACAATTATAGATCTATTATTAAAATTAATAATCAAAGTTAATAAAAAAAAATTGCAAGGCTCATTTTAAGGAGTATCCTGGACACCCAGCCAGCCTACCCTATTAGAAATTCCTCTCCTCTTCTAAAGCCATATATTTCACTCTGCATAGCGCATTCTGTTTCACACACAGCTTTTTCTTAACAATATATATTTTAAGTCCAAAATCAAGTACTTTTATCATTTAATAACTATCCTCCTAAATACTTCTGTTGCATTAAAGATCCCTGCCAAACCGACAAACAACAGCTAACATACACTTATATAATTCTAAAATTTAAAATCTTTTTTTTTATTTAGTGTTTTAGCAGTTGTTAAATTATTACATAGCATTAAAAATTATTCATTAGTATTGTTCAAGGAAACACAAAAACTAGCTGCCAGTTTTCATTTAATTCAAACAGTGCCTATTTCATAACATGCATTTTTCTCATATTCTCCCTGAAGTTTTCAGACCTTAACAAAATTCTACAATAATTTAGAAATGCACAGCATTACAAACAAAATAAGTATATTTTTAAATACATTTAAGGAGTGAACTGTGATTTCCAAGTATACTTGTCATGGAGAAGTAGCATGATTTTGTGTCACAACAAGTATACTTGTCATGCATAAAAAGCAGTGCATATTGGCTATTTAAATGGTAATTTTTGAGAAAAACCAAACATATTCTCAAATCTTAAGATGTTTAGAATATTTTGATGCCAGGCCAGAGTTAAATAAATAAAAAGATTGACACATTTAAGATCAACTCATGCATCCCCATATGCACTGGCTGAACTTACATATAAGTTCGCATAGCCAATTTATTTATGTGAAATAATAATGTTTTTTTTTAGACATTAGCCTAAAAGAGGCAAAGGTAAAAGTTGGAAAGTTGATTGATAGTAAAATTCCTTCAGGTGTTGTCATCTATGGGACAAATACGTGGTGCTGACCAGGCACTAAGTCCATTGATTGATATTCAAACCATGTGCTGATATTAGAACAATGGCCTAATGCTGTGCTGCTTAAAGAACAGTTATTTTATTGGGGTGAGAAAAGCAAGGATGCTTTCTGGTAAGAAGACTGATCAACCCTACATCACCTACTCCAGAACTTCCATAGTATCAAGACAGGTAGAAAATATTTTGTCAGTAAAGAAGAAAGTAAATCAGTGCACATGTTTAGGTCTCTCGGTCCAGGAATTTCGATGGTCAGTAATATTCATAGATATCCATAAAAAACTTACAGTCAAAAGGATCATTGGCCTCATGAACCTGTGTGACCGAGCTAAATTACTTTATTCATTTTAAATCAAATGACCAACAGCTGAAGGAAGGAATCTAAGCTAATTTTATAAAATAAACCCATCTTTTTTATCCAATATTTTAGCAGCAATGCATACTCTGTGATTGACAAGTATACTTGTCATCGCTTGTTTTCTAAGACACATATAATTGCACTGGTTAAAATATTACTTTTGAATAATTCATTTCTAATCATAACAAGTTCACAAAAAATTCATGGTAAACCTACATGTTTATTAAAGTTTCAGTAATACAAACTTGATAACTTAATCTATTAAACACATACATTTAAAAGTAAAAATCAAAGATCTGAATTTAAATGAAAATTTTTTAGATATCATACTTACAATTTCAGTTGATCAATCAGTACATAAAGTGCCAAGTCATCCTTCTTGGGAGTATACAGAACAAATGTATCTACAGTTATCCCTTTCTCAATTATATCTGTAGTGCTATTAAATCTAACACTATAGAATGGTTTGTTGACAGGTCCAAAAACTTCATGTACCTAAATATATATATATTCAGAACTATTAATAGAAAATGAGAAAAGTTTATATGAATAGAGAGAAAAGATTATTTTTTTAAAAATGGTACTTTCTAATTATTTATGCACTCATAAGAAATTATCAGCTCCTAGACAATTTTGTGAATAGGTAAAAATCATTTGTTTGCCTATTATCTGTGGAGATAGCAAATGTTATTTATTACATACTAAAAAGGAAAAAAAAATTTTGAATACAAAATTTTATAAAAATCTATATGATTAAGAAGCACAATATCATGTATATATTGTGCTTCTTCGTTATATAAACTTTTCAAGAAATTTTATTTTTTATGAAATATTTCTTTTACAAACTTTTTATTTATAAAATCCTCTCAGGCATATTTCTTTAAAAAGTCAATGCTATTTTCCTGCAAAAACCAATTTTAAAATTTTCCTAGCATTTAATTTATGCCAGAAAAAAGCTTTTTTTTTATGTGAGTTTAATAAGGTACAATGAACTAAACAAAATTTTCTTTATTTAGCACATTAATTAAGCTTCTAAAACAATAAGAATTAAATTCATGTTTCCAAGATTATCTCACAAAAATTTATTATTTAACGGAGGAAAATTAGATAATTTTATATTCCTATATCAAACAGAATATACACTTAAACTGTAAAGAAGCCCCATTAAAAAAATTAATTTATTATTTAACGTTTCTATCTTGTATGAGTCAATTCGACTATTTAAAATGGGGGGGGGATATTTTTCAGATTTTAATTTAGATCTCTTAAACAGTATATATTTCTCAAAAATATGCATTATCTGGGTTTTAAAAGGTTAAGAACTTAGTGTAAGATGTGTCTAAAAAAAAACGAAAAAAAAGTGATTTGTGATTTACCTCTCCATGACAGAAAAATTTTATAAGAGAAAGAAAAGAAACCAGATTTAATTTTGATCTACAATCAAGTTTAAGGCAAAGAAGATACAAAAGATGAACTAACTTCTACCTATACATGCAATAAGGTTTTCAAAGAGAGCTTGCAAAGCAACTAGGATATAATTATAAAAATGATAAGAGGAAAAAGAAATGCCAGTAACAATTTGCGAGAGCTATTTCACATAGTCAGAGCTCAGGTGCTGGGCATCAAAATTACATTTTGGTGATTGGCATTCCAGCTATATGGTGCCAAACTAAAAAGTGATACCAGCTCCTAAGGAATTTACACCGTCTAAAATGGTAAATACCAATCCTCAGCCCCATTGAAGAAAAAAATAAGCAAGGAGTTATTGGGTGCAAGGGAAAGTCTTGTTCCTTTTTTTTTTCTGAAGAAAAAACAAATTTTTTTCACATTTTATTTAAAATTTAACCTAAAATCTAATATTACAGCTGTCTGCCAGCTTATATAGCCCCCTTGAAAAGAAGTCATCTGTTTTGGAGACAAAGTATTCTTCCACAGCTATTTGGACACACTCATAATTGATATACTTGTTTCCTTTAAGAAAGTTCTGCAGCAACCTATACAGATAATAGTTAGATGGTGCAATATGAAGAGTATATGCTGGCTGAGGTAAAGTTTCCCAACCCAACTTTACAATTTTTTATGCAGTTTCTAGCAGGGCTTCAAAACATAAAATTTTTTTTTGTTCTGGTTTTCGTTCCAGTTTAACTAAAAAAATATATCGGTTCAGTTACGGTTTTCGCTTGGCCAAAAATAACTGTTTTCAGTTCAGTTCTGAATGAATAATTTTATTTTGTGTTTTTTCTTATCTGCACTAAAAATATAATTCTATCATAAACAAAAAATGTAAATCTATCAAAATTTAGAAGATTTTATTCTTTTTTCAATTGGCACACTATGTGAATTGATACAATTAACCAGCAAATATGATACGAGTGACGAGTAAAGAACGGCCAGCATTGGCATTGTTATCCATTATCAAAATGCCATTTAACAACTAAATTCATGATTCTGGTTTGTCCATCTAAACAGACTTTGCAAACATTCAGAGATGATTGTATGATGAGATGCGAAAAATATAACTCAGACTGATATTTTTCTTAAAAAATCACCTATACTTCTAGCTTATGCAAATGAATTAAATCTGCCTTCTACAAGTAGTTTCATGGGAAACTGAAACAAAAAGTACTAATGAACATCAAAACAGGAATTCAAGAAGCAATGTGCATGTAATGATGCTAATTATATGGTTGACGTTTAATTAGAATATAATGATAAGTTTGTCACAGTAACAAAATGGCTGAATCAAACCGAAATAAACCGATTTTTTTTTAGTGATTTCGGTTTTCTTTCCGATTAAAATAATGGTTTTTCTGGTTTTCAGTCCAGTTCCAGTTCAAAGCCCTGGTTTCTAGCTATGTAAAGTCTTGCGAGAGTGAATATTAACGTCGCACTGTTCAACTACACAAGGGCTTTTGGCGACGGAACACGTAATTTTGAACCATGGTCAAGTGACGCGGACGACACCTGAGCTGGCACCCCCTCTTTTAACTACCACACCCCACCAACGGGAGGACGTTTGAGCTCTTGAGAGATTTAACGTGCATCGCTACCCTACACGGTGGGTCTTCAGTGGTACTGGGCTCGAACTCATGACACGCTAGCCATGATCCAATACCTTGACCACTTGGCTACCGCGGCCATATGTAGTCTTGCATTGTTGTGATGAAGAATCACGCCCTTTCTGTTGACCGAAGAAGGATGCATATGTTGAATTTCCTTATTCAAATCATCAAGTTGCAAACAGTAACAGTCGTTTCCTTTTCTTTCAGCAATCCACACAGCACTATAACTTTGCTGTCTCACCAACAACACAACCTTCTACTGATACACACCAGTTTTGGATGTGGATGGTGGTGTCTTCTCTTTGTAAACAAATACTTTTTTCCAACTACGTGTTTGTACACTATCCACTTTTCATCTCCAGTCACCAAGTGGTACAAAAACGGTTCCCTTTTGTGACAAGCAAGATTTACAGAGCATATCAAAATTTTCTTCGTTCAATTTTTTTTTGCCTAATTTGTGTGGCACTCAAATAGAGTTTGGACCAGTAACCAAGCCTTTTAATGTAATCCAAAGCAGTAGTCTGATGAATTCCAAGCTTGAAGCCCACTTCTGTGGAAGTTAACGCAGGATTTGTCCAGATCATACTGCATAGCACTTCATCACTGACATATGATGGCCTTCCTAATCTGGGTTCATCTTTGAAAGAAAAATCACCCAAGCAAAATTTCGCAAGCCATCTTTGGCATGTTTCAGCTGTTACTGCATCCTCTCCAAACAGGTCATACAAGTTTCTTTTGCCTCCACTACATTATTCCCCTTTTGGAACTCAAATAACATACGTCTTAAGTGCACTTTTTCTCCACTCACTTTAATAGTTTCACAAATTTAAAAAAAAATTTACTAAAATGCAAAAAAAATGTGTTTAAATTATCAATAAGTATACTAATCTAACTGTTTAAACAGATTTCAGTCGAATCCAAATTTTTGCTAAGGACCAACAACGCATAAAACTGCACATGTTCAAATACAACAGAACTTTCTCTTATACCCAATACTAGTTATGAAAGCCAAAATTTTAGATGTTAGAACACCCAAGCAAAAAAAGTACAAAGCCCTAAAAAGATAGAAAATCTTATAATAGATGTGCATGCAGGCCATTATGACAAGCATTTCTCTGGCAAAAACATATAGATATCTTCACTATTAAAATCCGAAGGTAAACAAACATATCTATATATCTATGTGCGTCTATCTTCTCACGAACCGCACCACGCAGAAACTCGCGGAAGATACCAAAAGATCGGGAATTTTCCGGGGAAGCCGTATTGCCCATTTATATTCCGATATTGCGATTAGTTAAAAAGATAATAATTAAAAACCTTAAAACGTCTAATTGTTTTACTCCTGCGGGTTGTTTACTTGGCAGAACTTCCATTCCGTTTCGGCCGAGCGGTGATCCGAGGTTTTCCAACATCTTAAAATTGCCATCCAATTTTCGGTGTTGAAATCAGACAAAAAATAATTACAGAATCGGAAAGATCATTTATTTCGCAACGATACGGTATAATTTTTTTTGCAAAATAACGATATTTTCTATTTTTTACGAGTTTTTTAAAAAATGGTTGAAACTGATGCGTTTTTATGAAAATTATTTCTAAATCGTTGCGTATGAATTTGTTTTCGTGTTATTAAAACGATATTCTACACTAAATAACTTCAAGCCTTTCTCTTTTAGATCCAGTCATTTAAAAAATAAAATTCCCAAAACTTTTTTTTTAGAGAATTTTTTAATAAAAGCCAAAATTTTTACTAAACACTAAATAACTTCGTCATTTATGAAGGTAATTGTACAAAACTTTTTTTCCGTGTGTAAAGCAATATTATCCGTAATCTATACAAAGATTGAAAAATTTGCTTTAAAATTACGGATTTTAGAAAAAATTTGTGATTTTCGTAAACTACTGTTTTTCTGAGAAATAACTTGAACAGTATTTTTTGTACATTTTTTATTCCAAAGTACTTTATTTTTGCAATTAATTTGTAAAGTTTGAAAGCATTAACTTAAAAATTATGTCCTGAAAATAAAAAAATAATTAAAAATAGGCGATTTTACATTTAGCCAAACATTGGCGTCGAAAATTAGTTTTGCGCCAAAGACCTTTGACCTGTTTCACCGTCGACCGCATCTAACTCAAGGGTTACACTAAAAAGTTCTGCCTTAAACAGGGGGAAATCAGTAACTTTGGCGAGTAAAAAAAAAAATGCGAGTGAAAAAGTTATTTTTCCTTCAATTTTCGTCAATTTTTCTTTATATAATTTTCAAAATTAAATAATTATATATGTCAGATTAAGATGAAAAAATGCATTCAATGCATTTCTGAGATTCATTTAAAATATTTATCAGTATCAAAATTTTTGTTCTCTTTCATAAAACTTATAGTTTATTTTAAAATAATACCTAATGTATATTTCTTTTTTTTTTGGCATATAATTTCATAATAAAAACAAAAAATTTGCCCATTTCGAAATTTTTTTTTGGAAATAGTTAACATAACTTTCTTAGGGGGAAAAAAAGCTATGTTTATATTCTTTATTATTAATTGCGTTTTATTAAAATATCAAAAATCAATACATTTTTTGCAATACATTTAAATGTAATAGTGAATCGAAATTTTTCAATCGTTATGTGAATATCCCCTCTTCAATAAAAAATTACTTTCAATTTTTACCTTCCATTTATCATTAACGCCTATTTTCACTTTCTGGTACGGGTCTTCGTAGCCCAGTTGGTAGCACACCCGAATCATAGCATATTGCGGAATGACAGAGTGATATCATGAAGCTCCGAGTTCAAATCCAGGGATCTCAATTTTTTCATTTCTGCTTATTTTTCCCACGTAAATTAATTTTACTGATAAATACTTATTTTAACATGATCCTCTGTTATTTTAATGCCCTTTTCATAATTTTTTTTTTTTTGCCTTCAAAAAAGGTTTTTTTTCTGATTTTTAATCATTTAAAGTAATTTCTATCTTTTTCAACAATTCCTAACAAGAAGCTTTCATTTCTGTTTATTTTTCCCACGTAAATTTTCAGTGCTGCCATTATTTAAGCAAACAGAATGTCACAATTAATTGCTAAATGAACATTTTTAATCAATTTTAATGTAAAATAATTAATAAGTTATAGCTTTATATTTTAAAAATATCGATGAATTTAAAAGAAAATGATTTTTAAAAAGTTCATTGATCATTTAGAATCAGTGATTAAAAAATAACTGCCGAAAACTGTCTTTTTTTTTTTAAGAATTAATTTTTTAAAACTTTTTTTTAACAAAACAATGATTTTTTGCATATTTTATGATTTTTTTTTAAATAATCAATATCGTTACTTTTAAATAAAAAATATTTTTAAAACTTTTAGAATCAGTGATTTTAAAAAAAATGCCAAAAACTTTTTTGAACAAATTTTAATAAAACACTCAAAATACTTAAATAAATCATTTAATAATTTCTTCTTTTATAAAGGTAATTGTATGAAACTTTTTTTCCCCGTGTCGAATATTTCAAAAAAAATCCGCACAATTTTACTTCAAGAATTAAAATAGTAGTGAAATTTTGTAATTTGAAAAATTTATACTTTTCTGTCTTTTTTTCAGCATACAACTATTTTTAAAAAGGCTACATTTTCGTTTCCGAGGAATAAAAAATTGCAACGAAAGAATTGGAAAGTGAGTGGGTGATTTTTAAATTTGCACTGTTTGCCTATTCGAGGGTTTTTGGTGACGGACCTCGAAATTTTCAACCATGCTCAAGTGACGAGGACCACACCTGAGCTTTCACCCATCTTTCCTAATTACCACACCACACCAATGCAAGAAAAAATTTTGAAAAAGGGAGTTTTTATGACATTGTTAAAGAAATCACTCACATCGCACACACACACAGGTGCTATCGGCCTGAGGGAAACACAAAATTTCCATGAGGGTAAAGTTATTCACTCGGTAAAAGTCCGTGCAACGCCGGGCTAAGCGAAGAGGAAAGAAACAAAGAAATCAAAGTAATTTCAGAAAATAAGACTGGAAGTGCTGAATTTGTGAAGATTGAGTGAATATTAATGTCCCACTGTTCAGCTACACGAGGCCTTTTGGGGACGGTCCACGTAATTTTGAACCATGGTCAAGTGACGTGGACGACACCTGAGCTGGTACCCCCTCTCCTAACTACACCAACAGGAGGACGTTTGTGCTCTCGATTTTACGTGCATCGCTCCCCTACACTGCGGGTCTTCAGTGGTACTAGGACCGAGAATTTGTGAAGAGAAGGGAAAATGTTAAGCAACAAAGCTATGACACGCACTCACGGGTCATGCACTCGCATCGTACGCGTCAAACCCACACAAAAGTGTTGGCGTTAGAATAAAAGGAGGAAATTAACATGAGGATTAAGTTATACCCGCGGTAAAAGCCTGTGCAACGCCGGGCCATGAAAGTTAGTTTATCATAATTCTTGTTTATCACAAGACACATTGATAAACAAGAATTTGTTTAACAATGTTTTTTTTCCTCCAACGCCCATCTTTGGCATCTCTGCCATTAGTTGACAAGCAGCCCAATAAAGTGATGAAGCATAAAAAGAATTAAAATTAACATATGTAGAGTTATCTTCAAGAAACTTTAAAACATTAGGACAGTGCCTGAGTTGGTCACCATTCATATCACCCTGGGAGCACACAGGGCAACAAACCAAATCCTTGACTCCAATGCAATATAAATGCTTCCGCAAATAATCACATCCAGTAAGCAAATGAAATCAAGCACCTCCAACAGATCGAGGATGGAACTGGGGACTCTACTACTTTTATTGAGCAAGACATTCCACCTCTTACCTATAAGCTGCATCACCCTACAAGGAGGCTATTAATTTTAAATTATTGTAAATGATTCTTTTGATGTTAAGCAGAGGCAAAGGAGAATCAGGTTGGGACATAAGAGATCCCACTTTAGCAAGCCTATCTGCTGGCTCATTTCTCGAAATGTCACAATGGCTAGGAATCCACTAGAGGGCAATGTTTTCCTTAGACTTCTCAAGTTCAATTAACCTTATTTTACAGAAGTGAACTAGAGCATTTTCATTATACCTTGAATTTGTTAGAGACAAAATGGCAGCTTGAGAATCGATAAAAAAAACAACAACAATAATGTGTTCAGAACAGCTTTCCAATCTATAGATTGCAAACGACATTGTCAAAATTGTCACAACACTTCCCAACAAGATAACTAATACTGAAAGCATTTGAATAGGCTCCAGCACTAGTATTTTTAATAGCAGTTTATGCTGAACTGTCTGTGTATACATGGAACCATTTGTCAAGAGGATATCTGCAATATATAGTAGCAAGAGCAGCACTTTTAAAGTCACTTTGTATAAAAAATTGTTTACCAACATTTCAAACAAGATCCAGCTTGGCTCATAATAGGGTTAAATTCCTGTTGGAAAACTTGGCGGTTGGATGAAGGAATATTATGTCATTAAGATCATGAAAAAAAAGACTTATGGGTTTTTAATCTCTCATTTGTGGGTCTATTGTAATATAGAGTGAGAGAATATTAACGTCGCACTGATTAGCAACACAAGGGCTTTTGGCGATGGTCCGCGTAATTTTGAACCATGGTCAAGTGAAGCGGACGACACCTGAGCTGGCACCCCCTTTCCTAACTACCACACCACACCAACGGGAGGACGTTTGAGCTCTCGGCAGATTTAACGTGCAACACTCCCCTACACGACGGGTCTTTAGTGGTACTAGGATCGAGCTCATCACACGCTAGCCATGATCCGATGCCTAGACCACTCGGCCACTATTGTAATATAGAAAGTTATTTCTTCTTCTCAAGATCTTTTCAACAAGGTTTAGGGCACTTCTTTGGCTCCTTTCACTCAAAGGTTCCAAATTTGTGCGGAGTTCCATTGCAGCTATAGGGGTTGATTTGGCTCCACCAGTGATTAAACGCAACAAGCAGTTTGGGAAAAGTTTAAGCCTATTTCTAACAGAATCCAAGGCAGTTATTAAAACCTCATTTCTATATTCAACAACAGGTTGGACACAACACTTATAGGCTGTACATATAATTTATCGAGTTGAGCCCCGGTGAACCCAGCTAAATGCTTTAGCAGGTTCTATCTTGAGTAACACCAATCAACAGTTGAATCGATATGTTTCTTCCATGTTAATTTAGGGTGTAAATCAGGGGTGTCAAACTTGCGACCCACAAGGAACATTTTTGTGGCCCAACCAATACATCCCCACACAATACATAATAAAAACTTTTAAAATTTCTCCCGAAATTGGAAAGATGGCAGCATAAAAAAGATGTCAAGTGTCAGGATATGATCATTAATTTTTTCTTTTTGTTCTTGTATATATGTTTATTATAATGCATTATTATAAATAAACTATGTTTCTATAAATATTGATTTTTTTTTTGCGGCCCGCCTAAAATTAAACCTTGTTTGTTTGGCCCAAGTTACCTTTTGAGTTTGACACCCCTGGTCTAAATGAATGCCCAAGTAAACAGTGTCAAATGTCCAAGATAGATTTTTTTAATAATAATGAAGTTAGATGTCATGATGTATAGTACTTAGTGAAAACAATTGAAAAATCGTCTTATTGATATTAATGGACATATTGTTCTCGTAAGACCAAATGTAAAGAACATGTAAAGCTTGTTGGAGCACACCTTCCAAACCAGAAATGTCAGATCCTGTAGCACTCATTACCATGTCATCAGCAAACAATAAAATATTTATACCTGGAACAGATTTAGGAATAAGATTTATCACATATCATTAATCACCAGATTACAAAGAACTGGGCTCAGTACTGTTCCTTGAGGCAAATCCTGTATGGTTTAACTGAAGCCAGACAAAGTATGGCCCTATCTAACACTAACAACTCTTTGGTCAAGAAAACTCCTTAATCAATTTATATAAATTGCCAGAAATGCCGCAAGAAACCAGCCTTTTAAGCAATCCAGTTCTCCAAACTTTTAAAGCCCACAAATACAGAAAAGGTACTTTGCTTTCTCTGAAAGTCATCTTTTATCTCTTGGGATAAGCGGACAATATGTTCAGAAGTGCACATAATACACTGTTAACAATAATCTAATTACAATGTGAAAATGAAAATTGTAACTAATATTTATGAATTATTTTATTTGCTTTGATATTTTCAAAATCATTTATGGTTAAAAGGAAGTGGAAATAAGAGAAAATGAGAAAAAGGAGAGTGGGAATATGAATGAATTAAGGTATAGTTGTTCTAATAATAATTACTAACATATAAAATAATATATATATAGAAAATGTTTCTTGAGCCTTAGAGTACATCTTTACAACTGAGTTGATTAGACCCACACAGGTATAAAAGAAAACATTTTTTCAATGGGGTCAGAAGATAAAAGAATTATATTAAGTTTCAAGAGCTTTAATGGCACCAGGACTCAAACCCTCTACTCAACAAAAACCAGTCTATGACTAATAATTTTTTTTATTAAAGTGTTGTAAAAATATTTTATGATAAAAGTTTCTTTTATTTAATAAACATTACTCACTTGACCAAGAGGTTTAGTTGCAGAAAGAAATAACACAGAGCCTTCATTCAGTACAGGTACATTTTCCAAAGATTGTATAACAACTGAAAGAAAAATTAACTTTTAATCAAGTCCACAATTAGTTATAAGAATAAGAGCTGTTAACAAAAATAAGTTTATAATTAAAAAATTACTCTGGAGAAAGCATTTAATTACAAAAACTTTTTAATCCAGACCATTTTAAATATCAAAAATTAATAACTAGATGAATTTTACAAAATAAAATGCTGCATACCTCAAAAATATCAATTATTCTTTTAAAAAGCTCATTTAGATCATTATAATATTAACAATATATGTTATCATACCTAACTTTTCAACAATTCCAGTAATTTTACCCAACTTCTCAAGTTCATTTTCTTGAACTGATATTTGCAGATCTTCGACTGGAGGTAATTCCTAAAAAATATTTCAAAAATCAGAAAAAAATGGCACAGATTTTATTCCTTATGTATAATATTTCTAAATATAAGAAAACTGGATGAATTTAAAAATAATATTTTAAAAGATAAAAACATTTTCTTATTAAAAAAATTTAATTAATTAATTTTTTTTGAATTATTAAAAAACAAAACACATTAATCTAAAATTTTGTAAAAGAACAAATGTAAAATTGAAGGGATACTGCACTAATTCTTATAAAACATCACAATTTGTCTAAAACATTACAACTTTTTTCTTCTTTTTTCTGAATTAAAAATCAACACAAATTACAAACATAAAAGAAATAAAAGATAAGAAAATAACGTCAATTAACACCTTAACTACAGTTTAAAAGTTACGCAATTTGCTATCCAGTGCCACCACTTTTCACTTAGGCACTCGCATGTGGTGTATTGGGGGAAAAGAAAAGGTATAAATAAGCAAATTTTTCTCTGAAAAAGTAAATCCTTCTCAAATACTGACAAGATCATTTTTGTGCATTTGAGCCTTCAAAAAATAGTTTTATTGATAAAAGTGCAAAAAAATAAATTTTATTTCACAAAATGTATGTATTTAACATACTGGTTAATGTAGGGCATTTAACACACTGGTTGAACAAGAAGGATATATACACTGGTGGGTTAAGGGGTTAATATTATATTTCTAGCACTCTTCAGGCAACCAGGCAATAAATTGCCATAAGAAATATCACCCACTGGCCTTTTTCGCTGCCATTTCCAAACAGTTTTCAAAATAATTCAGTAAAGTTAGTAATAATTAACAGTAAGCAACTTTCACTTGCATAGATTAAAATCCTAACCCAATGTTATGCCTAAATTTTGCATGCATCCTATACTTTTACCAAAATTATAAATAGAATATCTTTTAAAGATCATATTTAAAACCATGCAATTTTTCTTTTTTATAATTGATAATTTTAATTCAAGTAAAAAAAGTTTTAGGTTTCAAAGGTTTGTGCAGAATCTAAATGCATATTTAAAAATTACCACTCATTTTAGACTGAATGATTAATGATTTTCAATCTGTTAAGGCTGTTTTTGCTTAATGTTATATCCACCAAATTTGGAATATTTTTTTTCAGATACAAAAGAACTGCTGTTCTTTCTGGTGCCACATGATTAATGACTTTAGGCAGATTGAGGCCCATGAAATTCATTAGGGCTAAGTTTTTTATGCCTACCGTTAGCAACAGCTTCTAGGTGACAGTACAATTTGGCTTTGTTCACCCAAATTCTGAGGGAGAACACCCTGGGGAGTGGTCAGAGGTCCCTTCCCACCTTTCTTCCTCATGCACCAACCACTCCAGAGTGCCCCCATGCTGCACAAGCACTATACATTTACAAACACATCCTTGCTTTCTTCAGTATTTGCACCCAGGCTCTACAGCACAGCAGTCAGCATCACTAACCACTATACAATCTGGGCAGCACAAAAGAATTAAAACATTAATATTATACTACAGTGGCTAACCTATAGAGAGTAGCATATTTCATCATACTCTGTGACATCGTCACAATGGAGGAATTGCCCCTATTCATTAAGTGCTCCACAGCTGGGGAACAAGTGGCTTTGGCGGGATTGTGCTGTGTCGGACAGCTGGACGTCAGCGACGGTGTGACTGGCAAACACTATGGGCTGGGCATCACTGCATTATTTTCCATTCATAGGCAGTGATTGTCCGTCTTGAAAGGCTGGCACCTCTGCAGAAGGCGGCGAGATGTTTCAAGTGCCAGATGTCAGCCAAACCCTTGTTGCCGGGGTCCTTTGAGAGGGACCGGAACTTTTATCTCTGCACGAATGGAGAACATGCAGGACCGAGGTGCCGGGTGCAAAACCTTGAGGCCGGCCAATGGTGGTTGATGAGGGGCATGAAGTGGACCTGCCTCTAGAGTTTAAAAGAGTGGACCCAAGGAAAAGAAAAAGGCTCCGGATAGACTCCCACGATAGATTCCCCAAAACAGAATCCGGCGGACGAAGGAAGAAGTGTGATGGCTCCCGATCGACTCCTACGATAGAGCTCCGAGTCAGAATTGACGGATCTAGGAAGGAAAGCGTGCGGCGAGAGCCTCCCGATGATAGACTCCCGAGATAGAACCCAATGGACTAGCGAGATTGACTCCTGAGACGGTCGACTAAAGAAGACACGAGGAGCGGACACCCACCGCAGACACCAATGTTAAATAGAACTAGCTGGCTGAATAGCACGAACACCTGTAACTGATTTTTTCTCTCTTCCTAGTGATCTTCTGAATGTTGTACCTTAGCTTAGTTCTTTAATAATTAGCTTGGCGTCCACCTGTAATCGAGTTCCACGATGTCACAACTCCTCATTTTTTTTTTATCTCAGTTGTTCCATTCTTTCTGGTATAAAATGTGTTTCCCTTTTTTCTCCTACACTGTAATGCTAAATGAGCAACTCCTGTATGTGTTAAAATGAAAAAATTAGTATTTATGGAATATTTTGAAAGTTTAAAAATGCTATATTATAAACGAATGTATGAATTATGTTGCAAATTTTGAAGAAAATTGAGCATTTTTTTTTCAGTTTGAAAATGTGCTTATATTTAGTACAAGCACTTGGACATTTAGCGAAGACAACATTGAATCTGCTGAAAACAAATACGAATTATTGTCAGTTGGTCTAACACATAACACCTCGCATTATTTTCAATTACCACATAAGAACATAAACATGAATACATTCCAAAAATGCGTCAGTTCAAATCTATTGCAATGTATTTCTATATTTTGTTATTAATTTCTCATACGTCAAAATAGTTTGATATAAAAACATATGCCATTTTAATCTTTACTTTTCATTTAATTTTAGAGATAACAAATGTTAAAATCATTTATAGCATTAATTTATTTAAATATAACTTGCACTAAGATTGTTAAAAAAAATATTTATATACAGTTAAACAATTTATTTTCTTCTGATTTTCTTCAATTTTGGTAACTGCTGTAAAAATGTATATACAGCATTGTATAAGAAGAAATAAAATATTATCAAGTATTTTTATAACATCATTATTTTATTTTAAAAAAAGAAAGAAATAGAAAATCAAAGACGAAAAATCAAACTCTAGTTCATTAACCCTTTATCCTACCGACCATACTTATAAATACCACTCATTTTAAAATTACATAGAATAACGATTTTTACGAATATTCTGATAATACTTAGCAGGAATATTCTTTTAACTTCATTCTTCCAGGATACATGGCAGCACAGGTTTTATGAAGAGTATTTTAGCAAGGAAAGCGAATAGTTTTAAAACTGAAGTCATATTTTCAGCTGCAATTTCGATCGGATTGTCAAGAATATCATTTTTGTTCCACAAAAGTAGTTAAATTCAAAAGGAACATGTCTTATTTTTTTTATATGTTATTTATATATAGTTAAGACCTTGGAAAATGATTCAACAACTTATTTTAATTGAACAGTGTATATAATTGATTTTATAGTTGAATAACTTTGTGGTGCTTACAAATACCGTCAGCATACTGGATGTTACTGAAAATACACTTAGTTTTTATTTTTCGTCAGTGTAATTTATTATTGTTTTTCGTTGTGTTGTAGCATTATTACTTAAGTGTTATAGAGTTATGCTTTTTTTGGGTATTTATTTTTAGTTTAGCAAATTTTTTTTTCCCCCTCACAATTCAATTAAGTGAAATATCTATTTTTTGTTCAAAAATCAATATTTAAATTTGTGTGCAACTGAGATCAAACAATTATAGGAGGTTTTTCAGGTGCTATAATTTTTTTTTTATCTTAGAATGTCTGGAAAAGAAGCTCAGCTTTCAAGAGGCTTTGGATTTATTTACTGAACCTACCATCTGACTGAACCTACCAAATGATTCTTCAGATAAATAAGTCCAAGCAAATAATCTGCTGGAATTTTTGTCAGATTCTGAAAATGATGATAAAGAGACTGAACAAAACCCAGAGTGCAGTGGTTCATGTTCAGAAAACACAATATTTCCTACCCCAGAATGAAGTGCTTTAAAAAACATTCATTCGAAACCTCACTCAAAAAGCACAATGTATAAGTATTTTTGTGTATTAATGAAAAGAAAAACTGTTTCTTTGAATATCATTAAATTAAGTTTAGACGTAAAATCTATTTTTATGTGCCAAAAAATTAAATAAATTTTATAATTTTCAAAATAAATTTTGTGCTGTAAAATATTAGTATTCTCTGGTTATTTAGCATTTTTAAAAATTAAGACTACATTAAAAAAGTCATTTAGTCTTTTTGTATTCTGAGAATATTTTAGACCTTTGTGTACTGGTGGTACTTTAAAGTACCAATTTAATTAATTAGCTCTAACAGATTAAATTTCCCAAAGTCAGGTACTTTATGTATATATCCCTTAATTTTCAATGTAATGACTCAAAAAAAATTATTGCACGAAAAAAATTGCAGATTTATCACAATAAATTAATTAAATAAATATAATCATCACAATAAATCACAATAAATTAATTAAATTTAACACAATAAATATTTTTAATGCATAATACATAATCTTTGGTGGTATACGATTAATACATTTGTTGGAAAAGAAGAAAAGGTTAATTAAAAATCAATCACTATCATATAAAAAGGGCTGAAAATAAAAATACAAACAAATTACAATTCAGAATATCACTTTGGCAGAAGTGTGTACACAAGGAAATGGATATAGGATCTGGACCCTTTAAAAATTACTACATTTTTTCTTTAGAGTACTGTTTTAAATGTTATTAAAGAGGGGAAAAAACAGCACCTTTCCTTGAGAAAAATTGTTTGAAAATGCCATCATATACATACATCTTACAAATAAAAAATAGCAAAATTTTTTTTAAAAAGAACACTTTTATTATTCAAAATATCACGAGTTCACACATACACACAACTATCTTATAAAAATTCACTTGAAACTATTTATATAAATTTATGTTCTTCAACCCTTTGAGGGTTAAGAGAATCAATGGTGATTCATGCCCCATCTCTTTTTTCATCTTTATGCAGTTTTGTGAACAAATAGTCATAAAAAAAATGGTTAAATGTGGACTTGTGTTTGACTTTCATACACAGCTAATTTTTATATAATTGAAAGTTGTATAATTTTGAAAATAACAATATTTAGGTGAACTATTTCAAATTACTGACTAACATTCCATTAATATCATGAACTGAAGCTGTAATACTTACATTTCCTTTGCACTAGAAAAATGCGCCAAAATAGAGAATATGTCAATTCATATAAACCAGGGGCTGGCAACCTTTTAGCTGTGGCGTGCCAAACCAATCTACCAATATGATTCAACATGCCAGAATGGACATTTTTGAAACAATTCGATTCTCTCGATAATGCATGCAGAGAGTTAGACAACAGAGATCAATAATATAGATATCTAGTTTCATAATATATTAATTTTGCATCATTTAATGATATTTCTTAACATAAAAAACAGCATAAAATATAACTATTTCTTCAACGAAAATAAAAAAAATTAAAGTTGTGTATATATATAATTTGTATTTTTAAACATATTTATTAAAATAAGAAATAAGCAACGTAAAACATAAGTATTACGCTTCATTATAGTTAAATAAAAAGATAAATAACAATTTTAAAGTGAACCTAGAGCTTGCACCACTCTACTTTCAAATAAAAAAAGTCAGGGGTATAATTTGTGACTATCGATTTTTCAGGATTCTGAGCATTCAGTTGTTAAACAATTTCTTTGAGGAGACTCGAAATATTTTTCATATGAGGAAAGAGAATTTACTTAGATATGTAGAACCAAAAAGTGGAAAGCAGAGTACAAGTAATTTTCTCCCCCCCCCCCTTCAAATAATTAAATCTCTCCAGAAATGACATTGAATAATTTACAAAATAGCAGCAAATTTCTCTTTAAGGTTATCTTTCAGATTTCTTTTGTAATTCCGTAATTGTCCATTATTTTGAAGATGTTTATCAAATAAGGTCCATTACAAATTTATCAACTTCGATCCACTTAAAAATCGACTAATTTGTTGAATAGCGCAGTGTGCCACTGAGAATTGTACCGCATGCCATAGGTTGCCGACCCCTGATATAAACTGTACATAAGTGATTAATTATCAAAGATTTTATGATTTATGGCAACCAAACTTATAGAAAAACAGGCTGCAAATGAAAAAGATGTTTAATGCACAATTGTTCAATAATTTTTGAGGCAAACAAAAATTAACAAATCATAAAACATTCCCCTGGTTTCACCAACAGAAGGAAGTGTTAATGCAAAAGTACCATAAAATATGTATATGTATAGCAAATCACATTATTTCATCATTCAAAACAGTTTCTAGAAACCAAATCAATAATGCAAATACATTACATATATACAAGTCATTAATTCCATTTGAAGAATTTCAGGTACTTTTCCGTTTTAAAAGCTAATGGTAACTGATTATTATTATTTATTTATTTATTTTTTTTTTGTTAAATTAAACACCAAACACACCATAATCTTTTTACATGTGTGCCATAAGAATTCAAACTCATGAATTGTGTGGTAGGCTTACCACTATTTTATTTCAATCATTTGGTAATTTGGGGATTTTTTTTTTCTTTTTGCACTTTTACAGCACTGAAATGGAAAGTACTGAATTTCGTATATTTTTTAAAAACATAGAAATAATATATTGAATTAAACTTATTGAAAAATTACTTACATCTATAAGGACTTCACCCTTCACCTTTACTGGTTTTGATTTCGGTATACTATAAAAAAAATTTCTCATTAATACCAATAATTATAAAACAACCATAAAAGAAAATTTTTATAACAAACATGATTTAAATTTTTAAATTAATGAAATGATGTAGGCTTATTAAAAACAAAAAAAGCAAAATCAATGAGGAAAGGACATTAAAATCACTAAAAAGAAAAAAGGCAACCAACAGATAAATTTTCATTTTTAAAAATAACAATCCATAGTCGAGTTGCTTATTCAAAATACTAATGAACAGACCATATATATATTAGAATTAAAACACATAATCTTAATGTAACTCAACTGTACTTTTTCCACAAAAAAGTATTTTTTGACATTCATACCTTTTTCACAACAGATGTTAAGCATAAAATTGATGTATAGATAGAACAGCATTTTTCAAGTACTTGCATTTCCTTAAGCCAGTGGTCTTCAAACGTTATCGCCACAATGAACTTATTAGAATAGAATAATAGCCTCTTAGAACTATAAGGTGTTTTTGTGATGAGCCCCCCATTACCCTTTACAAAAACATATCTTAATAGAACATTTAAAGTAGATCAGTGCAATTACATTACATAAAGACAATTAAAAATATTATATTTGCTATACATTTTTGTAACATTTAAGTAATTTAATCATTAGTAATATTAATTTGCACTCCATATGTCTCTTTCCATAGAGAATGTTAATGTATTTTGCATACACATGTTTATATAATTTTCTTTTCAAATTTTTACTGACTCATAGAGCCTCAGGGCATGCCTTTGAAGACTAGTGCATTAGGCTTCCTGATTCATTGCTGTAAAAATGTCCTGATTCCTTAAATTTCCTGATTCATTATTGTATCTGGGTAGCATTGGTGGGGAAAGTGCATATGGGGTTGTGTACAGTGGTGTACACAGACTACTTTTGTGGGAGAGGTTTTCATTTTGAAATATGTGTTGACGAAAGAGCCAAGGTGTAACCTATGCATTAAAAATTTTTAAAATGTTGATTGAGTTATTGGTTAAGCAGGATATCAGTGCATATATATTATCAATATCTTACTCTGATTTGTCTCAAACTTTTCAATTGTTCATTTGATTTTAATTATGAAAATATGTTGATACTTAAAGGCCAACAATCCAGATAATTCGGAAAAACTACTGATGAAGACTTTAGAATTTTATACAAAATTTCAAAAAACTGATAAAGAATGTAATAAAGGTATTTCAGTATTATGAGAGTTATTTATAAATGGACTTCACATAGACTGGTGATCCAAAAAGTTTTCTTCTTTGTGTCTTATTTGTGGTAAAAAATTTTCAAACACAGAAATAGCTCCAATAAAACCGAACAGATATTTTGTAACGAATCATACTAATATTAAAAATAAAACTTTATTTTAAAGCTTAGTTAAAATTTAAAGTAAACATTACAATTTTCATAAAACACATTCATGGTCAATGAAAAAGCTCAGAAAGCAAGTTATTTGATAGCCAGAGCTTGTTGCACACAAAAACAAAAATCACACAGTCAATGAGAATTTGATAATGCCCACATGTAAAATTGTAGTGCATAAAATGTTGCATAAAGGATGCAATAAGAAAAAATGAAAATATTTAACTTTTAGATAATACAGTAAGTCAATGAATCAACAGTATGTCATTTTATGTTGCAGAGATTTTGGGTGATAAACTGAAAAACATTTTTTTCAATTCAACTGGGCAAATCAGTAGATTTAATCAGCAAATGTTGTGTTCTAGCATTTGAAACATTTGTTAATAATGGAAAAATTCCAGAAAGCTTCCTCTGCTATCAAGAATTGTGTAAAACAAGCAGAATATATATATATATATATTAATATTTTATCTGAATATCAGAAAAAACATCTTTCTCGGCTGAACTGTAACAGCATTTGTATGGATCGTGCTGCTTCCATGATTGGATTCTTGCAAAGAAAAAGGATACTTTTCAATTAACAGGGTATCATACAAAAACCACCAAGCTTGAAAGCTTACTAAATATAATAAATCATTTTACTTTAATAATAGTTTTAAAAAAATACTTCATTAAATTTAATAAAAATAAAAGTCCCCCAGGATCATATTCTGGTACTCAGCTAATGGAAAAGTATCAAAAGACAGTATTACCCACACAGTTTTATTTATAGAGAAGTGCTGATGTCAAAATCTGTGAGTAATGAACAGAAAGTATTTGGGTGATGTTATAAAAATGTTAAACTTTATTAAACAATAGCAATTTCATTCCAGAAGTTTTAAAAAGCTCTATGAACACATGAATAAAATGCATACAAATCTATTATGCACTGAAATCAGGTGATTAAGTAAAAGCATATTTTTAAAAAAAGTTTTTGAGCTAAAAGTTGAAATGCATTCCCATTTTGAATAAAATGTCAAGAAAGACTATTAAATCCTTTAAGGATCAAATATGGAAACAGATGCTAGATTAATTAGTAGATATTTTTCTTCACTTGAATCAACTGGATAAATTGCAAGGTAGCAGAGAAAATATAACTTCAAATGATAAGATTCTTGGATTTAAAAGGAAATTAATTTATGGAAAGATCATGTCATAAAAGGAAATCTTTAGTTTAAATTACTGATGGGACTACAATGTGAAAATAATTACCAACAAAAATTAAGTTTTATTGACTCCTTACTAGAGGAACAGTTGAAAACTGATTATTTTTCATCTCTATCAATGGGAATGAGTGAATAATTGGATGAATAATATAAATGAAAAGAAAAAATTAATAAGTTTACTTTTTAAAATCAGAGACTGGCTTCAAGAATTTTTTTAAATTTTACTACAAGTTTATAAATTGTATTTCAAAATCATCTATAGCACATTGATATAAAAATCATACTATTATATTTAGAATAGGGCACAATTCACACACACATACAGTGGGCCTCCAAAAGTATTCATACTCTCTTATAATCTTCTATAAAATTTAATGTTTTTGAATAGTAAAAATGAAAGTACAGGAATTGTAATTTTTTTTAATATATGCAACTTGTTCCTATTTGAATAACATAATCAATTTTTAAAACATAGTATAACTATCGTTTTGAAAAATTAATAAAAAAACTACTAAAAAATTATGCCACAAAGTTTTTGTACACTTAAAAAAATTTCAATGTACCATTAAATCTAGGGTTTGCAGCCACAGGATTCCGAAAAGAAAAAAAATCCTGGTGTTTCTTCAGATACCGAAATCCTGGGATTAAAATAACTAATCCTGGGATTTAATTTTTGTTTGAATTATATTTTAAACTTTTTTTTCTCATCAAAATTTTCTAAGAATTTAATTCTCAAAAAATTTATATAGAGAGCTTCCACTTCCGAAACAATACAATGCACAACATTCATTAGTGTTCCCCAGTAAAAAAAAAATGTGACTTATTTGCCTGATGTTTATAATATAAATTTTGATTTTTCTTTTCTGGATCATCAATCATGAATCATTTTTTTGAATTATCATGCTAATTCAATACATAAAATGTGTTTTTTTAGATTTTTCTCTCTCTCTTTTTTTTTTATACATCAAGAGAAAAAAATTTAGAGATCTGGTTAAAAATTTCGATCCTTCAGTGCCAAGGATGCCTGTAGATCTTCTGCGCCCAGGGCCTTAAATTAGCTTAAACCACCATTGCTCATAGGCTGTTATTGCTGTTTGAAGTATTGAAAAGGCGTTTCTTCAGTTATTTCTGAATATTTAAAGTTTATGAATTAACTCAGTTATAGGTGAATTATTTCAATGTTTTCTTTTTTAATCTACAGAGAGATAAATTTAGTAATATTATTTTGTTATCATTATAAATATATTTTCGAATTAGATTGCATGCATTAATATTTAAATGTTGTTAAAAATATTTCAAAAAGACATTTTTTGAGGAAGCTAAAAGACAGAATTTTATTGGACTGAGAAATATACAATGTATTTATTATTATTATTTTTAATATTGAAGCCTGTTTTTTTTAGTATTTTTATTAGAATTAATTTCTGTGTTTACTATGATTAATTTCTAGTATAACATGTTAATAAATTTTTTTTTTTAAAGTATTTTTTTTGTGTGTGTTTTAGAAGTAGAAACATTTTTTAGACTAAAATTTATGAAAATCCATTCTATCTTTTGTATGTGCTGTATATGCGAGTTAGTTGGGGAAAAAAGTTCAGTTCAGACATTATAACTTTAATTTTAAAAAAACTACTTCCTTCGAATGTCTTATCTGCTGTTATGAATTCTAACAATATTAAACATAACAAAAAATACAGTGTTCCAACAAAAATAAAATAGGGGCTTTTTTTCTGTTTTAAATTTACAATAAGATTTTGTGGAAAATCTTAAGCATACCAATTTTTAATTCAAATAGGTCAATTTTTAATGAATTCAAATTTTACAATTTTTATTGAATTCATTATGCAATATTTTTTATTTGTTTTTATAATTAATTTTGAGTTGTTTCAATACATAATAATATTAAACTAATTTTTTAATTATGTTTTCAGTTTTATTATGTAATTTAAACTATGCTAATGTATTAGTATTTTTAATAAATAGTCCAGTCCTAATCCCAGGATTTGGATAATGTAATCCCAAAATCCTGAGATTAAAAATATAGCACGGGATTGCAAACCCTAGTTAAATCCGGCATATAACACACACCGCCTTATAACATGCACCTATACTTCCAAGCTGCAATTTTTAATTTTTAGGTTTACTTGCCATTAGGGATTGCAATATCGGACTAAAAGTTCAATACCGGTATTTGGTATTTCTTAGAACTTAATACCGGTTTTAATACTGGTATTAGAAATTTTAGAAAAAGGAAGAAAACATGTGTTTTTTGTTTTACTTGCCAGTTTTATTAGTGTAAATATGATAAGAAATAATTTGTAACTTATAAATTAAAACAATATATATAAAGAATCACAAAAAAAATAAATAAATAAAGTAACATCTTATTCATTTAAATCACAAAAAAGTGCAAATATCACTATTCAGTCTGTGGTATTACAAATTTTTGAAATGTTCGTAATGTTTCAAAAGTAATATTTCTGATAAGTGTTCTTAAAAAACATCATGCATCAACTGTACTGTCATTAAGCCTGGATCATAATTTTGTGCAAAAATTACCAGCTGTCGAAAACGCTCTTTCAACATCTACGCTAGTTGGTGGTACTTTTAGCAATGCGTGATATACTTTTTCCAAATAGTTACCTTTAAATCCTTGATCTTCAAATAAAACGATTTATCGTCGGATGATTTTGGATATAGCTGATTTCTGTACTGTATTTTGGTTTGTTGAAATTTTTTTAGTTATCACTAATTCTAATTTTTGTTCAAGAGAGTTCCTTTTCACTATTGACATAAGTGTCATCATCATCATCTTCGATAATTGTACCGAATTCTTATGAATGTGGGTAAAAAAGTTTTAAGAAAATTTACTATAAACTTGATTTGGTTAGTCTCTTTTCTTCTTAACTCGAGAACATTTTTTACACTATGCCATCATATTCTTTTCATCATAAAAATAATTAAATTAAACCAAAGTATTATCAACTGATTTTTTTTATGATCTTTAAAGTTATTCTTATTCATTATTATGGGATATATAATGAATCTGAAAAACACATTTTTTGAACCCAAAAGTATGATACAATGTGAATAACAAACTCATCAATTTAGAAAATATCGAAATATTATGCATTTTCTTCACAAGTACAACCTTGGTTTCTCAGATATGAATATCAGTCTACGAATCCTATGCATCACTCTGAGCTGTAAAAGGACAATTTTGGCCTTGAATGATTCAGATATTTTATAACATCTATTGATTAGACAATGCAACTTTGTATTCACAGTGTAATTAATATTGCCTGTTAGGGAAACAGTTTAGAGTAACAGGTGTTGATGGATGAAGGAAGGCAGATGAGCTTGGATATATTATTCCTCTTTCAACGAGAACTTAGTTTGGAGTAGTGTATTTAGTTTTTATCAGCGAAATAATTTGTCTATATTTTTCAGTTCAGATTAATAGTCTTTTATCCCGTTGTATCTGGAAATGAAAAAAAATGAGATGATGGATTTAATGAGTTGCCTTAGAACTGTAGAACCAGCTAGGGAAAATAAAAATAAGAACAACAGAATGAGCGGAATAAAGACGTTCACCTTCTGAAAGGGATGTAAAATTATTTCATTTATAATATATTTTAATCATGGTGTAAAAATAAGCACTATAACATAAACACAAAGATGTATAATATTTTGCTATGTTGGTGATCCCTTAACGTATAAGAAACAATTTTAAAAATTTTGTAATTAATACCGAAAAATCGGTATTTTAACTTGTGAACACCGGTATTTCAAAACTGTGCAAATGGCTCAAAATACTGGTATTCGGTATCCCGTTATTCCAATCCCTACTTGCAGTGTAACATACACCCTCTTTTTTATGAAGAAACCTGAAAAATAATATGTCAGTGGTTCTTAAACTGTTGTTCAAGGTCTCCTGGGGGGCCCCAATACCTTTCTAAGGGGTCTACAGAGTCTCTTATGCTTAATGTTAAGATTTCCCTTTTTTTACAAACTCTGAAAGATCTCGTGGAGAAATAAAAAGATGTTTCATTCTAAACCAGATCACTAAATTGTTTCCAATAAAAAAAACTACAAGATTATTATTTAGATCATGAATATTGTTGAGGAGGAGTGTTCAAAATCTTGGGGGGGGGGGGGTCTGCGATGTCACAGCAGCAATTAAACCAGATAAATTCGAAATCAAGTTTTGGCTGGCAACTGATGTAAAATCTGAATGACTTTTCTTAATTTGGGCAAGGATGAAAAATACCCAGTTGATGTACAACTTAGGTAAATGTAATAGCCAGTTCTTGTTTTTACAAAGACATTTCTACTATGAATTCTTGGCTGAATCCTTAAACACCTCAATTTTCAAGTTCAGAATTTAGTCTTGTGATCGTGGAAGAACTACAAATTGGTGCTTTGCAAAACCGCTCCCCCCCCCCAATCGAGGACAGACCCTAAATTGAAATAAATGTAATTTTTAATGTTACAAGGGACAAAATAAAACTTCTGCAAGCCCCTGTGAGAGATTCAAGAAACCAATTTGTGATATAAGTGTTGCTGTCACTATCAAGCATGAAGATTGTTGTGTTTGCACTGTCTAACTCTGGAACATATTGTATACAAATTTTTATTATTTGTGTTTGTAATTTGGTTTCTTTTGTCATCTCTTCTATTTATGAATATTGTGTAATAATATATATTGCATTGTATATTGTCATTTATGTACGGTAATTTTTTTAAAAATCTGAAAGCAAGAGGGGAAAATGAGCTTTAAAAACTAAATAAATAAATAATATTTATAAATCATCAAAAACTCTTACATGTCACAATTTCAATACAATTTGTCAGTAAAAAAAATAATTTACTTTGATTAAGGTTGAATTTCTTATAAGGGTCAAATTGATCCCCCATCAGTGGTTTTAGGTAAGTCCAAAAACCTGCTGTTCTAGTGTTAAAAAAAATGACATCTTATGCCCTTTGAGGGTTGTAATTCTAAAAGTATACAATTTTTTCCAAAAGTCTGGGATAATACCTTGAAAAAATGACACCAAGACACAAGAGCACCGCACACATACATTTCAGATATCTTCGTAAAAAGGAGGGAGCACATATTATACGGCGAATATATCTAAAATTTAAAATATGCATCTTGAAAGTATAGGTATGCCTTATATGTCGGTTTGTATGGCAATCAGTTTTTTGTAATTTACATGAAACTAAATTATTACCCTGTTCTCTATACCATTAAAAGGAATAAAAATTCCCATACAATTGTTTTCTGCATTGCCTTTTGTTACACCTATATTTTTCATTTTATGCCCATGCATGGATATTATGCAATTGTTTAAATTTTTTACTGGTTGCGTCCTATTATAGCCCACCCCTGGATTTTGTGCTTTTTTGTTGCCAAGTTGAGCGATAAGTTCACCAAGCTTGCAACCCTTCTTTTTTTAATTCTTCAAAATTAAAGACCATTTTTAGTGACCGTTAGGTGTCTTCAACTAGTAATTTGCGTTAATTACATTGGTTTCGGCAACCCTACTAACTATGCACGAGTAATAAGGACTACTATTTGATGCTTTGCTGTTATTCCGTTAGTACGTGCGATTACCGGTTATTGTTTTCTAGACGAAAGCAAGGTTTATTTATTTATTCAATTTTTTGTAAAAAAGGTGGTAATTATTGGATGGAGCTTTCGGAAAAAATAGTTAAAATTATGAAGATGCCGTTCGAAAGGAGGAAAAAATCCGCATGATGTAAGGAAAGGTACGTGGTTTGGCAAAAGCCGTTACAGTAATTTTAGAATGTGTTTGTCTTTTTAAGAAGGTAAATCATTAAGTATTTTGTTCATAAAGTTTTAAAAGTTAATAATTTTTCTCCTTCGAATATCGATTTATTCTTTTTAGAATGTTCTTAATTTTCTATTTTTCAACAGTTGAAAAGAAATTTCTGTTTTTGTCGTTCGAATATCCGTCTTTTTTTTTTAGGATGCCATTAATTTTCTGCTTTTAGAAGCTAAATCTTTCATTAATTTGTTCTTATTTATTTTTTTAAACTCTTAATTTTCTACTTTTCAGCAGTTACAAAAGAAATTTCGATTTTTGTCGTTCCGATATCTGTGGGTTTTTTTTGTCCTTAATTTTTTTTCCCCTGCTTTTAGAAGCTGAATCTTTTATTAATTCGTTCTGAACGTCTAAAAAATTGTTTTCCTCAATGGAACTTCAATTCCTTTTTTTCGGAATGTTCTTAAATCCGTACTTTTCAAAATTTAACAAAGAATTTTCGATTTTGATCTTTTTATTAGAATGCTCTTCATTTCCGATTTTTAGAAGCCGAGATTTTGCTGAATTTGCTTTATTAACGTCTGTAAAATTTCTCTTTCGATTCCTTTTTTTTTCCGGAATGTTTTCCGTTTCCTACTTTTGAAAAGTTAATTTATCATGGAATTGTTCGAAAAGTTAAAAAAGTACCTATTATTTTCAGAAGCTCGTATATTTTCTTAAAGCTCTAATGTTTTCCATTTTTGCTCCTTCGGACAAGACACCATGTTTTTCCCAGTTGGCCTGAACTCAACTTTGAAAAACGCGCTTGGCGCCATTTTGGCGCGACTTTAAAAAAAAATTTGCCAAGGGGTGGGCTATAATAGGAATTTACCGAAACCTCAAATTACTTCAAAATATAAGAGCATTGCACACATACATTTCAGGTTTCTTCATAAAAAGGAGGTACATTATATTGCGAACAAACCTAAAAATTAAACACAGCTTGAAGGTGTGTATTATACGTCAGATTTTATGGTACATAAAAGGAATACAAACTACAAACACTTGCTAATTGGGTTGAAAGGTACAGTATTTCAAGTTAATTGTTATAAGTATATATATATATACATACAGAACCTTTACATGACAAAAAAAATCAGTAAATTTTTTATTCTTGAAAAAGAGTATGAAGAGTATACTTGAAGAGTATGTCTGAAAGGTATGACTTGAATTTTTTTAAGATTTGGATCAGAAGGGGAAATTGTTTATAATACAGAGGTGCATGGAAAATGGATTGATTGCTGCAAATGCTGAATGTTTGGTTTGCAAGACAGCAATGCATTTGATTAAAAAGATTCGAGTGATGGATATATTTTGGAAGGCCGAAAGATAGGCGCGAATGTGCATCATATAAAAAGATTGTAAGGAAGAATAGCTGATTAGAAGAAAGTAAGCAGAGTATGTGTGAGATTCTGATGTTGACGAATATGTGGGTGCAAAAGTCGAACCATGACTTTCTTTCAATCATAATGTTTCCAAGAAAACATTCATGGATTGGATGAGTTTTTGCAAAGAGGTATTTATAGAAATGTGTGTGAAAGAAATTTACCTTTCTTTAGAACTTTCCTGAGAGCAGGTAAGCCTTTTTCTTTAATATTCTAATTTACAAGTTCCTTTTGCTTAGAAAAAATATAATTTTGATTTTATGCATTAATGATTAACTTTATAAATATTTCTTTCTGTTTCACATTAATATCGGTAAAACCCTAGCACAGCACACTGCTGTATTTGGCGACAAAAGTTTTTCGCCAAATGGCACCAAATAAAAAACCGCGCTTTTCAAAATGGCGTCAAGAGATGAAAAACATCGAAAAAACGTGGTTTCCAAAACGGATAACACAGGAAACATAAAATAAGAAATTAAATGCAAATTTCGAGCATCCATTACCAGATTCTGTCAATCTTTTTCACAAAAAATAAGCATTACTTTCTTCCCTTTTATTCAGAAAAAAAAATCTATCCGTCGTATTTTTACGAAGAAAAAGTAGTCTCTAAAACAGCTTCAACAAGAAAAACTGAAAATGCGTCGCTTCTAAAACGCTACAGTGGGAAAAGAAATCCAATATGAATGCCTTAGGCTGATGAACTAACGATCTCCATTTCTCTCAAAAACAAATTATTTTCATGTTTCGGACCATCCATACCTACCAAAATAGTTTCAATCGTTCACTCATTCACAAAGTATTTTTGATTCCATTACACACAATATGGATCATTAATTTCTTAATTTTCCATTTTAAAAACAAAATGAGACAAAAAGTAACTAACCTTTTATGCAATTCATCAAAAAATGAATCTGAATCGCTATCTGACGATAAATCTGAAGAAAGAACAGATGAACTATCACTATCTGATGACATCTTAAATTCGGATAATCGATAATTTCGGCTTCCAGAAACTGGTGTGAACGTAATGGTTGTATTTTCATTTTCAACATCTGAATCTGCAATCTTTACTTCAACCTGAATTTTATTATGTACATCACCATCTCCACAGGTAATATTTTCTGCTGCTTCTATAACAGGGATTTTATTTTCTATTTGTGAGTTATCATTTTTAATACATAAAATATCTGCGTTTCCAGCAATTTCAGAGTTTTCAATTTTGTTGATTATAACTTCATTCTGTAAAGTTTCATTGTTAATACTCACTTTGTTTATATCCTCTTCAATCATCACATTTTCATTTTTAATACTCATAATGTTTGTATCCTTTTCAACCATCACATTTTCATCTTCAATACTCACAATTTTTATATCTTTTTCATCCTGCAAGTTCTCATTTTTAATATTTACATCTTTAATCTGAGAGCTTTCATTTTTGATAATTGTTTGTTTCTCAACCTGTTGGGTTTTAATTTTCACATCGTTCACAGTGGTCATTTTTCTATTCAACTAATTACAAGAAAATTCAGAAAAATGGGAAACAATTATTCTCTCTTCATTACCTCCGTTAAAAGCAATAAGCAACCAACGTTAAGATCATGATCAGTGTTGCCAGAAATTTGCACAGCAAAGTAGCACAAAGGAGAAAAAGTAGCGAAACGATTTTCCCTTGCAATTTATAAATATCATTTATTAAATTTTGTACAACTGTTTTTAAAAAATACGTTAAAATTCTTTAATTAGTTTAAAATACGTTAAAATTTTTTAATTATTTAAAATATACGTTAAAATTCTTTTAATTCATTTAAAATACGTTCAAATGGGGTCGATTCATCACTAGAAGGCGCTGCGATCGTGACCATAATCACGTGATTAACAATGTGCGATCATGTAAACAAATAATAGCAGATCTTATGATACTTGTGGTTGCACGTTAACTTTCGAATTTGCAATTATTATTTATATTCTTTTTAGTACTTTAAATAGTTTTAATATATTTTCTACTATTTTAGTTTTTGTATTGTGACTAAATATATATATATAGTTTTAGTTTATAGTATTAGATTTAAGTTTAGTTTATACTTCTATCCTTTGGCTTCGAATTTTTGTATACTTTTAGGTTTAGTAATTTTTTTTTATTAGTGCCAGCCACATTGTGATTAAAAAATTATGCAACGCTCTATTGAACAAATTACTTCTGGAAATAGGAGAAATCTACTAATATCAAAATTCATGATGTAAGCGAATTTTTCTGGGAAAAATTCGAGCAGACTGTAAATAGGGAGTGGCTCGCCAAAACAAAAAATTGTTTTGACTGAAAAGTCAGCAAGAGCGATTAGTTAATACTTGGGCTGTTGAATAGGACGAGAGACTGCAATTCAACTTATTATGATGATTGGATAATAGAGATTCCAGGTAAATGTATAACCGTTACCTGAATACATTACTTATTTGTATTTCTAGACACTGTTAGTTGTGTCTGAGAGCTGTGAAGACCTTCTGGGATTTATTAAGGGAATTCTAGTTCTGTGGCATTTCTAAGGATTTTTTTAAACAATAAGTCTTCATTGCTCCTGAAGAATTGACTTGCTCTTTGAAATTCTGGAACTCCGACCTCAACAATATTATTTTTACATTCTAAAATGTGTCATGTTTCAGAGCAGATTGATACATTTATCCATTCTTTGAAAGCAAAGGTATTTATTTCTTACCAAATTTGTAACATTGGTCATATTTTTTTTACATAAAAACTTCTTGTAATTACGAAGAAGCCTGTGAATTTAACTTATTTTCTAATATTCATATAAAGTTTCCTTTTTGCTGTTCTTGAAAATCCATTTCAGTATTATTGTTAGGACATCAAAGTTTTTAATGTTAATCATTCTTTTATTTTTTAAAATTGTATGGAAATACTTGTTTGGTTTACATCTATTAGACAATTTATATGCAATTCAATAACTCATAAGAAATAATTTGTAATAAAGAATAATCCAATAACATTAATTAATTTTTCTAAAAATTATGTATTAAAATGATTCCTTTCTTTAACTTAATAGTGAAAGAGTATTTTCTTTTTTAAACTTTGAAGACAGTCTAAAGAGAAATTTCTAAAAGAAATTTCAAACCTTTGTAAATGATAATTACTAAGTAAAGTCAGACAATCAAACCAGGCAAATGTGTTATTTCATTACAGATTCATCATATATTTCGAAAGATCTTACTATGTCTTGGGAATTTTTATAGAGCAGTTGTTTAAAAAATTAGTATACAATAACAATATTTCAATTTTATATAACCATATTAATGCAAATAAAAATTGAAACTGACAAAAAAAAATTCTCTTTTGGAATACATTTAGAAAAAATACTCTTCACATGAGTACATAATGAACTAATGTCACCGATAGTCTTTCAATAGAATATGAAAAATGCATTTTTTAAATTGCAATGAATTTCTTTGCTAAAAAAATAAAATTTTCACATGCTTCACTTGTATTATAATCACATAATATTAAAATTAAATGTCGTTAAATGATGCATGTTAAATCATTGTAATTACTAAAATAAACTAGCTAACAAAAATTTTGTATGCTCCTATATGTAAAATATTTCACGAAAATAATTTAGCATGTTTCAAACAATTTCTAAAATTTTCCCCATATTTTAATATAATTAATTTTTTTCCCAAGGAGACAATAATTTATAAAAAAAAATTCAAACATTTGTAGGTGATAATTACTAAGACTAAAATTGCTAAATATTAGTATTTTATAACATATTTTTAAAAACTTCACAATGTATTGGTATAAATCATACTATTTTAAGGCCTCACAATGCCCTAAACATTTCAAAAACAATTTTTTGACATTTTCTTGTTTTCATATCATTGAGAAGCTTGCCACCAAATTTCAGATTTGATAATAAATTAGTTTTAAAGATATTTGAAGAGCTTGGGTTTCAGTTTCATTTTAAAGCAGTTTTCCACTCTTAAATTGAACTAAAAATATTCTTGAGCCCAATTAACTCTTGCAGTGTGAAATAGTTAATTATTTCAGTTCTCATTACTAAAAGCATTTCTGCTTGATTATGTTTTGAGTTCTCATAGTTACTTAATTTAAGATTGTTTTCAAGGCTAATTTTTGTTTTAAAAATAGTTTATATAGCTTGGAAGCTTTATCATTAATTTTTTCTTATTGGCCCAAACATTCTGAGGTTGCTGTGAGAAACAATATTTCGAAGAGATGGAACACTACTGAAAATGATGTACCTAAAAATCGCTCTCAGCTAATACTGCAATTAGACTTTTGAATTCACATATTGCAGATAAAACTGAATATTCCCATGATGTACCCAACTACATAATAATATATTGTATTACAATATTTTAGTACTTTAAAGTTGTGCAATAAAACTCAAACTTGCTAAACTGTGCCTGAATTTAAAACCGAAAAAAGTTGTTTTTTTACAAACCTGGTGATTTTTATAGCTAAAGTTAGTATCATTATTTTATACATAAATATTTTGTGTTTCAAACAGTGCTGGTTTAAGCTTATTTCGAGGTCTGGGTACAGAAGATCTACAATTTTTAATAATAAATTCAAAACTTTTTAAACTTGCCTTTGTGTAAAGTGCCTATAACATGTGTTGATCTACTTTTTAAAAATTATTATACAATATTAAGGGAATGTTTCATCAGAAAAGGTGCAATAATTTTCAGAAATTCAATTTAATTATCCTCAGTTTTAAATGTAATTTTCTTCTTATTGAATTACATATAATTTATAAAAATAGTATAATTTATCTATAAACAATTGATGGCTCCAAAATACAAGTTAAACTTGTAAAATAGAAATTAGCATATTGGATTGAGTTAATATGAAAATTTTTGAATAATAATAAATATTGATCCATGATGAAAATGAATTTTATTTTTACAACACAATGAATTGCAAAAAAGATAGAAAAAATTCAATACAATATATATGAAAATGAATAGTTGCATAAAATTTCCATTCACAATTTCTATTGGTTACGTATCTTAACCAGGTATTGTATGTGTAGTGCATGCATACTAAAAACTTATTTGGAGAAATGTATTAACATTTCATTATTTTGTTATCACAAATATGTATCTAAAGTACCTTTTTATATGTATTTATATTTACACTTATTAAAATTAAAGATAAAAAAAACATCAGAGAGAGAGAGGGAAAAAAAGATACGGAATTCTCACTCTGAAGTTTAACGTGTGAAAATATATTATTAAAGATTAAAATCATTATTATACATCAACCAGTTACTTAAGTTTTTCATGAATAAATTGAGTTCCATTCTAATCAAAATCACAATTTCTACTACTTATAAGCAAGATAATTAACTAATTATAACATTAGTTTACCAGGAAAATCCTTAATTTCAAGAAACTTTTCAGTTTCCCAAATTATACATGAGCAAAATATTAAATTACTTCAAAGTTTGAAAGAAATGCTAAATCAGTACTCATACCATTCCAAAATTTGGAACTTATGTATTAAACTGCCAAATAATTTTGCCAAGCAAAAACACATCAAGAACTTTAAAAAATTATATTTTTTCCCCTGCATTCATGAGCCATGATGCCTATGAGTAGGAACAGTTCCAGTTATTGGCTGTATATTGCAACAACATCCCACAGAATCAAATGTCTATACATAAAGCCATATTTGGTTTCATGATCCTAATTCTCAATAAATATACAATTGATGCAAGTACTCTTCTTGGGTCAATATTTGTAAGTAACTCAATGCAACAAATTTATTCAGGACTTATAAGCAGAATAATATCAAGATATATGAGTCTTTTAAACTTTTATATTATGTAAAAATAAATCTAATGATATAAAGCAAATCTAATCTATAATGATAAATCTACAAATTGTGCAAATACCTATAAATGCTTATTTGTAATACATAGTAAAAAAAATTGTACATGTGTGTGATAGGTTTATACCACAGTCAAACTCTGAAAAACAAATGTTCTGCTAATAGATACCACACAAATGTATTATATTTATTATTATTTTTTTGTACAAGATTTATGGATTTAAAAATGACTTTTTTATTTTGGTCACGTAAGAGTGAGCAGGACTTTTATATTCCACACATGGACATAAACATATTCTATTATACACACATATTAAAAAATCTTAATGCCTTAATTTATTATATTTGGAATTCAATTCTCGATAAATCATATCTTTTATCTAAAATAGTGCAGCGAGTAGACTTTCAAAATGTTGCATAATTTTTTTACATGTCATTTTACAAATGATAATTTTGACTTCTAATGTTTAAAAATGGTACTTGATTCATCATCAAGTATAAGCATTAATGAAGCTGTTGTAAATTAAAATATTTTTCCATTTCTATTGTGAATGCTTCTTGAAAATGTTCTTTCTCTTTCCCTGTAATATTCTAAAATTATTAAGTAAAACAAATTTTTGATTTATATGTATGTATACTTGTTTTTGATACGACATGTATGGTTACATATCAGATTTTTAGATAATTAAATACTGAAGTACCTCTGTTAATTACTGTGAAGATGTGTAAAATAAGTAAAAAATTTAGATTAACTAAACATGAGTTCTCTATTGTGTGTGTGTTGGACATACTGTCCTTAATTTTACCAAAAACATATCAATGGGTTGCAAAATATTATTATGGGTGGACATTAAGGTATTTTCAATATTTAAAGCATTGAATACACTAAAAAAATCTCTTGCAATGAAACCTTCTGTTAAGGTTTTCATATGCAAATCACTATTTGCAATGAATTTATTTTTCTATACAATATCCTTTTGCTTCTATTCTGTTTTGTAAAAGGCAAGCTTATCCAGAAAGGAATGGAAAGCGCTGGCCTTAATCAGAATGTAACATTCGCTAACCCTGTATTAAAAGAATTTTTAGCGCGTTTTTCACGTAGTGTAAAAAAGCGCTATTAGGACGCAAATTTCGTCTTCGTTCCATATTTTGTCGTACCTTTTTCTCAGCCAATAATTAACCGATTGACCTCGGGTTTTCGGCATTTGGTCGCATTTGTGCCCTAGATGAGCCGAATCATATTTAAATTTAATAATTTAAAAAAAAAATTTTTTTAAGTATAGTACTACTTTCTGTTAGTAAAAAGTTCATTAGTTGCATTATTGTAAAATACAACATGTGAAAAATGCGCTAAAATTACTTGGCCATGATTGATATCTTGTTTAAAAAATTTTACATAATTATGCATGTATATGTAACTACTCATGAATTTTAAGCTTATAAAGACGTAAAATAAAAATAACATGAAATTTAAAATGTCTGTTGTAGTATAGTAAAATTGATAAGTAGAAATTTTCTTTTATCATATCTGTTTTTTTAATATTGGGAAAAGTTAATGCAATCAGTATTCTAAGAATATAGATAGATACTTGCTTCTCAATTTCTATATGATCATGCTCTTCAGTATTGAACTAAATTATTCCCTGATTTCTGGAAAAATAGTGAAATATGAATCTCACAAATTGTTAAAATATATTGTATGTTCTTCACCATGCAGCATTATACATTTTTGGATGCATATTTTTTAAAGTACATATGAACTTTGTTCATTTACTTGTATTTGTAAGTGTATTGTTCTGAAAATTACAAAACAATGACTTTGTTGAGCCAATTCAGTTTCAAATTTTTATATATCATGCTTGTTAAATTAGTGAAAATACTTATACAAAGAGATAAAAGAAAAAAATGTAGGTGAGATCAACTGCATAATTACTCATCAGTTAGAAAACAATCAAAATAGGTCACAAAAGTAATACCCTGGTTTGTTTGTTTTGTGTCTGCAAAATTTCATCACTAAGACAGTTCAGTTTCAAATTTTTGTCTATAGTGCTTGTAAAATTTTTGAAAATAATCTTAAAGTAACAAAAACAAGTAATATAAAAAAAATAAGTCAATTCTTTCTTAGGTAAGAAAATTTTTATTTTAGTTACTTTTTATCAAATAGTTACAATTAATATAAATATGTGTATACATGTGACAGAATCACAGCATTAAGTGGTAATTTATTTTTATTAATTATCATTAAAGTTTTGCATTGCTATCAGTGGCGTATTAAGCAGGTGTTGGACCTGGTGGCCGCCAGGGGCCCCAAGCTTGATGAGTGCAAAGGCCAGCAACAAACCAACCACGCCACCTTGGAACAAGAAATGAAAAGAAAACAAATACAATGAAACCCCCGCTAGAAATTTATCGAGATGCAAGAGAAATCCTAACGTAGAAAAACTTTTGGAAATATTTTTAACAATACCGATATCGAATGCATCAGGTGAAAGATCTTTTTTAGTTTTTAAATGGTGTTAAAAATAATTTAAGAAGTACTATGGGAGAAAAGACAAATTGAACATGGCCATATTATATACAGAATAAAATGTTTTGGACAAAATAGATATGGTAAAAATATTTGATGAATTTGCCAAAGAGATTTTTAATTTTTTTTTTATGCACAGTTAAGATTTTTCTTAAGCCGATGAGTTTTATTATAGCAATACATTTTATTTTCAGAATTTAATGTAAGCAACTCTTTTCACTATTTTAATTTTTCGACTCTTAAGCCCATGGGCCTCAAACCTTTTACCGCCAGGGGCCTCCAACTACCTTAATCCACCTCTGATTGCTACTCAAAACAATTGTGTATATAAAATTTCAGTTCAACTGAGTGTTTTAAAACGTGAGAAAAAACCTTTTCAATTTTGGACACAAGTCGCCAAAAATGATGCCAACATGGATGTATTTATAATTCTTAGAATAATTAGTTTTAATCAATTAATTTTAATTAAATTTCTGTATTGTCATCCAAAATTATCATGTTTTTAACTTTCAGCTCAATCGAGCGCTTTAAAATGTATTTTACTAACGATTGAAAATTTGAATAAGATAAATAAATATCGAGAGAGTGTGAACTAATAGTAGGAATTGGGGGGGGGGGACGTAGGTACGTTCAGAGCATTCAGAATAGATCACAGAAGTGGTATCCTGATCTGTGTATGTTTGCAAAATTAAAACTCTTCGAATTCGAAATTCTCAGAAAATATTTCAGACTCTTTTTAAAACTTTTAATATCGTCAGCATATTTGATAAAAACAAAAAAAATATTAAAAATGAAATAGTTAAAAAGTATTCCCATTTCAGTCGAAATTTCTTTTGGAACATCTTTTAATTTATGTGATAATGAAGATTTATTTCTTCTCTTGAAAATTCTTTGGGTACATGGAGGTTCGGAAAAATAAATAACTATGGATTCTTTAGTGGAAACCGAAAAAAGCTTTCTTACCTGCAGGCAAATTTTTCCTTTGCATTGTAGCAATTTAACACGCAACAGTATTTCATTTCTTATATCATAGTAGATGCAAATCCGAAAATTCCGCCAAAATACTCAGTGGAATCAAACACGTGGCTATTTGTTTTGTATATTATCACGTGATTATGACGTCAGGTGTATCGAGTCCATTCTTCCTGCTCAGTATTGTCTGTTGTATAGATTTCAGAATTATACTGAAGCATTTGTGGAGATGGAATGAAATCAACGCAGCAAGTCCCTCTTTCTTCTAAAATCATTTTGATTCTTAGAATTGAATCTAACAGTTCGAGGCACATTAGATTCCTTAATTTTGTTTTTGTCGAAGTAACTCTGCAAAATACGCTTTCTACAGTGGCATTACTTATGGGTAGGCTGTAAAGCGTCGTCCATCCGGTATAGTGATTAGCGACGCTGGCTGCTGTGACGTAGGACCTGGGTTCGAATCCCGGATAAGGCATGGATGTTTGTAAATGTATAGTGCCTTCGCGGCATGGGGGTACTCTAAATAGTCGTCGAGCCCCAAGTCCTCTCGTGTGGTTGGTGGAAGGGGAAGAGAGGTGGGAAACCCCTGACCACTCCCAGGGTGCTCTCCCTCAAAATTGGGGTGGAAACGAGTCAAAACGTACTGTCACCTGCATGGTGCTCAAGGCTACGGCTAACAACCGGCGTACAATGTAGCCCGATGCCATGATGAATTTCGTGGGCCTCGATCTGACTACGTCAGACGGGTGGCATTGGCGACAACAGGCTGTAAAGCTTTAAAGCAAACGTAGCTAAATCTCTTAAAAATGGATTTCCAACTGCGTTTTTATGTTAAAAATTTGACACCAAAATGATGCTCCATCATTTAAAAGCTCAGATTCAGAAGGAAAAACATCATACATGATGCAGTCATGTATTTTAGATGTTCGTTTTTTTCTTCTACATCAATCTGTTAAAATCGGGATTTAAAATTATATGAAATTCTTAACATTCACAACAATGCCCTTTATAATTTTTTTAATAGTACAGGAATGCAACTTCAAACGATTATATTATTATGTTGACTATTTAATTAATATTAAGTATAACTTAACGCACATATTTTCTGAATTTTAAAGTAAATATTTCAAAAACTATTGTAGAAATGATCATAATTTTTTATTCCTCTGTTTTAGCTTCTCAGCTTTGCTTCTACTTAAAAATTTATTGTATATTCATCAAATTTTTCAGCATATTTTTTGCTCTTAACATACAGTTTTTAACCGAATGAAATTTGCGAAATGTATTAAAATGCTTAAGATTCTATATATTAAAATTTTAATATAACATGAAGAACTGTTAGTACTTATGGTAAATAATTTTTAACTGCATATGTGCGTGATACATAAATATTTTTTCCGAAATTTCAAATGAAATTTCTAATATAAAATTCCTAGTTTTGTATGAAAATCTGGATATTTTTTGAATGTTAATTACCAAAAATATCCAGATTTTAATTACTTGTTCTTCAGTTAACTTTTAAAAGAAATAAGTATTGAAGAATTTTACATAAATAAATATTTTTTAAAAATAAATATAAAATTGATCTTTATATTTATTTATATGCGTAAATGCCAACTGTAAATTTATCCGGATATTTTTAATTACTATTCATTCAAGGTTAAAAATATGAATTTGTGGAAAACCTCCCTCATTCATGTTCTCTCTGAAGTAAACTGAAATTCAAGCATTTTTTTAAAATTCAAATATAATTTGGTGTACCTCAACAATACGTAAGATGCCCTAACACCAGGCTTTAAAATTTAAAAAAGAACTAATGGATCTGAATTAGTTTTTTCATGGTTATTTTTATCAAAGCGTAAGAATTTTTTACAAATAATTTGATGCAAAAGTTTAAAAATTATTCATTTTTAGTAATTGGAAAGTTTAAAAGGTTTTAAATTTTGAAGTGTTCAGTTTCTTATTAATTTTTTTGACACTTTATAATGAAATAATCATGTTTTAAAAACTGAAAGCATTAGTTAAGAGAAGAAAAATGAACCAATAAAATATAGTTATAGATATTTATAGAGATATATATTATAAAAACTTAATTTTCCGTTTGATCATTCTAAGGTGAAGAAAAAAATACGAGTTAATCAAGCAAAGAGAATATACTTAAAAACTAATTTTTCCAAATATATAAAATAGCAGATTACCGCCCTAACTTGTTAAAACTTCAAATTAATAGAAAAACAAAGGTGAATTATATAATATTTTATTTATGCGTTAAAACTTCCAAAACTTGAAAAAAATCGTTAAATTGCGAAAACTTTGAAAATAATTTATTTAATTCAAACCCAATAATATCTCAAATCAAGCTAATTTACAAACACTAACTTATATTTCGTTCACTAAGGGTTCTGAAGAAATTCTTCCCAGCTTTTTTACGATTGCTTGCGAGTCATAAAACTTCCTGCCAGTGTCCATTGTGTCGTCGCAACCCTCCCTAATTATCTTTTATGATGTTAAACCTTCAAAGGGGGGAAAGGATTTCTGGAAAATTCGGCCTACCCACTTTTGAAACACTCTCTTGAAGTCAGAAAAAGACGGTAGTTCTATTAGAATTCGTTATTTCACAATTACTTTTCCAAATTAATATTTAAAAAGAAATTCTCGCTTTAAGCCTATTTATTAAGAATATTACATGTTTCATTTTCATGCTCTATCGGGATTAGAAAGAATCCCGCCATTACTTTTCTTTTACCACTTGCTGTGACGGGAGAGGGTAGCCGGGCTTAGACAGCACCTAAGAGATTGGTTCCAATTCGTGGCGACGGCGAAAGGGGAGGGAGAAATTATGGCATTTCCTGTCTTTTCGGAGTGGTGAAACATACTGCAACTCCATGTTTTCTTGGGGCGACTAAAATCGCAATTTTTTTTTTTTGGTGATATTTTCGAATTTTTTTTTTTTTTCGAAACTTGTTCTAATGCTAAAAGTAGCGGGTTCTTCAAATGAAGTAGCATAAAATTCGCGAAGTAGCATTAGAATAAAAAAAGTAGCGGAAAGTTTTAAAAAGTAGCAAAAATCGCGCGATCTGGCAACACTGATCATGATCAGGGCTCAACTACATGCGCGCGCATCTACTTTATGAGGTTCCATTTATCTCACTTCAGAGCTGCCTGACGACAGGAAAATCCTGGGAGGTATTCTTTATAGGTATTTTTGGATACGGGGAAAAGATTTAGCCGGAAAGAATTCGAGATCAGCATGGAGTTACCAGGTAGTAATGTAATCAGAGAATGTAATAGAATAAGGGGCCTGAGTGCAAAAAATCAGTTGGGGCCTAAATTTTTTGTAAAGTAAAAAATTTACAAACACAAACATTTATTACAAATGCATGTTCATTTAATGCGTTATTTTATGTTTGCTTCGGAAAAATTACAATTTTTGCGAAGTGAGTGAATATTAACGTCACACTTTTCAGCTACACGAGAGCTTTTGGCAATGGACCTCATATTTTTGAACCATGGTCAAATGACGAGGACGACACATGAGCTGGCAACGCCTCGTCTATCTGCCCCACCTAATGTCCACACATGAACGTATGGTGAAAAGAGGCAACATTTCTCATTCTATATTAATTTATTGCGGAGCTCGCCACACATCAGCTTTGTGTGTTTACATCTCTCTGCGTCCGCCAGGCCAGATTCTCAAAACTATTTTAAGGGGTTTCCATATTCTGTACGGGACCCATGGTCGGGTTTACCACAGAGTATCCCCCCCCCCCAGTGACTGAGGGTAACAACCTAAGAAAACGACATTAGTTTTTAAAATTTTATAAACTTTTTTTTTTTTTTGAGAATCCGTACTGGTAGAAATACATTAACAATTTGAATATGATATATACACATAAAAAATAGAACAAAAAATGAGATATATACAAATTATAATACCAAAAAAAATTCCAACTGAAAGTTCTTCTAGAAGGAAAAAAATTATGTAACATAAAGTGGCTAGTTTTTTTGGAAAATGTACACGTCTTTCTGATTTTGTGGTGTATATTGTTTCTTGGTTAGTAGATATTTTATCATCTTTTACACTTTTGCTCACTGAATGTGGAGTTCCACACACAGTTTCTGAGTGAAGATGTGCGGGTTTGATGCGATCTAGAGAAACTTTAGTTTTTCGACCATTTATGTCAATGGTGATGGTTTTGTCTGTTCTGGACAGAACTTTATGTGGTCCAGTATACGGTTGACGTAAAGGTGGTTGCACACGATCGATTCTCAAAAAGATGTGAGATGGTGATTTTAGTGAAGGATGGATGTAGAATCGATCAGTGCAGTGAGTAGATGTTGCAACAGGATTCAGTTGTGTTGCATTCTGTTACGAAGATTAGTGATGAAATTATTATCACAAAAAGGAATGTTTGACATATATATCATGTCACTAGGAAGACATAGGTTTGTTCCATAAACAATTTCAGCACAAGAAGATTGCAGATCTTCTTTAACTGCTGTTCTAATGCCGAGAAGAATGATGGGGACTATTTCAGACCATCTGTCATTCTCATGGGCTTTAATGGCCGATTTTAAATGTCGATGGAAACGTTCCACAATTCCATTTGAAATTGGATTATATGTTGTAGTTTTGATCTTTTGAGTTCCCAGCATGAGCGTAAATTCAGCATACATTGATGAACGCATCTGGGTTCTTTGATCAGAGGTGATTATAGATGGGCAACCAAAACGAGAGATCCAAGTGTCAAAAATTGCACGGCAAATGGTTTTCGCTTGCATGTCTGGAATGGGGATTGCTTCTGGCCATCTGGAGAAGCGGTCGATTATCCTAAGAAGATAATTATGACCTTCAGATGGTGGCAAGGGACCTACAATATCTATGTGAATGGGAGTGAATCTAGCGTCAGGAAGAGAGAACGTTCTTAGAGGTGTTTTAGTGTGCCTTGGGAATTTTGACTTTTGACACAATTCACAACATCGAACCCATTGCTTTATTTGGCTTTTCATGCCAGGCCACACGTAGCGAGAGCAGATGAGTTTTGTAGAAGCTGCTATCCCTGGATGTGCAAGATTACGAAGATAGTTGAATATTGTTCTTCGAAATCATGCAGGGATGAAAAGACGTATAACTCCTGTTGAAGTATCGCAAAGCAAATTGCAATCTGAGGTTTGGCATGGTTTTAGCTCTAATTTAAGAGATGATTCATTATTCTGCAGAAAGTTTTGAGCTTCTAGATCATTTTTCTGTGCTGATGCAAATTTTTTAAAATTTAAATTTGAAGAATTAGTAATAAAATCAATTTTGATTCTAGAAAGAGCATCAGCAACTGTGTTCTCTGAACCTTACACATACCGAATGTTGGTAGAATATTGGGAAATTAAATCTAAGTGGCGTAATCGTCGAGGAGAACATTTATTTGGGTTTTGTTTAAAATCATAAATTAGGGGCTTTTGGTCAGTGTATATTGTGAAGTTTCTGCCTTCTAACATATGCTTGAATTTTCTTAAAGCCGAATAAATTGAAAATAGTTCCCTATCATAAGTTGACCACTTTTGCTGACTTTTGTCAAGTTTCATGGAGAAAAAGGCTATTGGTTCCCATTTCCCCTGTGATAATTGGGATAAAGTGTCTCCAATAGCAATATCTGGAACGTCCATCCATAGGCTCAATTGAGCCCCTGGAATAGGATGTCTTAAAAGGGTAGCTTCTGCCATAGCGTTTTTCGCTGCAAGAGAAGCTTGTTATGCGTTTTCATTCCATTTTAGTGGTTCGGATGATTTGCAAACACTAGAATGAGATTTCTTTTGATTTGAATGTCCTTCTAGAAACTAAACAATGGGAGCAAGTATGTGTGCGGCTTTTGGTATAAAACTTCTATAAAAGTTAAATATTCCCAAAAGTCTACGTAATTGTGTTAATGTGTTTGGTTTAGGAAAATCTAGAATATATTTTACTTTATCAGGTAGAGACTTAATTCCATTTTCTGACAGATTGAAGCCTAAAAAGTCTATTGATGATGCCCCAAATATGCATTTAGATACATTAACGCACAGACCATATTCATCTAATTTTGTAAATAGGTTTTTTAAATGTTGTTGATGTTCCTGGGGATTTTTAGATTCAATTAAAATGTCCTCGACAAAAACGTAATTCCAGGTAAGCCACGAGTGACTTCATCGATAAAGCGTTGAAACGTTACAGATGCGTTACACAATCCAAATTGCATTCGCGTACTTTTAAATAAACCAAACGGAGTGCAAATTGCCGTTTTGTGTAAATCATCTGGGTGAATAGGAATTTGATGATAGGCTTTTACTAGATAAATTCGACTAAAAACTTTTGAGCCATGTAATTCAGCTGTAAAATCAGCAATACAAGGAATGGGGTATTTATCTTTTAATGTTTGAGAATTTAAAGCTCTATAATCGCCCACAGGTCTCCAATCTAAAGTACCTTTCTTAGGAACCATATGAAGTGGGGAAACGTAGTTACTTTTCGAAGGTCGCAAATGTCCCAGGTGCATCATATTTTGAAATTCTTTTTGCAATTTTTAGGCGATCTGGTGCCAACCTTCGGGGTTTTGCTACCTAGGAGGACCTTTTGTTATTATATAGTGAACAGTGTTATGTTTCACTGTTTGATTTGGATTAGGCAATTTTGTGATAGAGGGAAATTCTTTCAAAAGTTTATGGTAAATTGTATCTTTAGAAAAAGACATTTGAACTGAATGGAGATTAGCGTGTTTTAAATGGCCTATTGATTGTAATTTTGTTTTAGTATCTCTAAGACATTTATGTCTGAGATCTGGCACCAATTCAAAATAATGGAGGAAATCTGCACCAAGAATTGGTGTACTTACATCTGCAATCAGAAAGGTCCACAAAAAATCTCTTCGTAAATTAAAATTTAAGGTTAATGTTTTCTGTCCATATACGTTAATTGAGGATGAATTCGCAGCAAAAAGGGTTTGTTGTGAAGCATTTCTTTTTTGATAGACATTAGCAGGAATTAAAGACACGTCAGAGCCTGTGTCGAAAGGAGATATTTGTTGTCCGGTCTCGAATGAACAAAAGACGTGATTCCTTGGGCGAAGAATAAGTCGCCATTATTCTTTGCTGGCTTCGTTTCCCTGCCATGTGCATGGTTTAACGCATTTTTCTTCTCTACATTTTTTTCCGAAACGCCTGTGAAACTATCAAATCGAAAAATCACGCTTATTCGAAATGCTTCTTTCACGGGAATTTTCGTTCCGACGGTATCGAGAGCGACCACGAGAGATTGAAAGGCGATCAATTCTTTTGTTTAATTTTTCAATTTCACGAAACAGTTTAAATTCTAATGATTGTTCCTTTTTATTAGAAACAGAAAAAGTTTCAATAGGAGATGGCGAGACTTCGAGAATTCTGTCCGCAATGTCGGCGGCTTTGTCTAACGTGAAGTCAGAAACAGCAGCTAAAATAGTTTGAACCGAAGACGGCAAACGCTGCAGAAATAACTCCGTCATCAGTTTATCGTCAACATTCAAAGATTCTGCGCGCCGTTTCATGTTACGCAGTAGTTCGGAAGGTTTTGGAGAACCTAATTCTTCCCCCGAAAGGAGTTTTCGAATCTCCTGCTGGGACTATTCCCCATTTCATCAGAAATTATTATATACAATTAATTAATTTTAGCATTAAAAATGAAAGAATAAAATAAAATATGAAATTAATAAAACAATTCAAGTTAAATTAAAAACACAGAAAAATGAAACAGAGAAAAAAGATCCACTTATCTGTGATACATTTGCAGTTGAAGATGAGTGCCACACCCGAAATCGAAACCAAGGAAGTAGACACACGGATCCATGGACAAAGGAATTGAGTCCGTACTTTAAATGTAGTTAAATGACGATATTTTCTTCCTCACCATCGATTTGGTAAAATACTATTCACAAGGTAAAAGTTTTGCGTGAAGATACGGGATCACCACTATGGTGAAAAGAGGCAATATTTCTCATTCTATATTAATTTATTGCGGAGTTCGCCACACATCAGCTTAGTGTGTTTACATCTCTCTGCGTCCGCCAGGCCAGATTCTCAAAACTATTCTAAGGGGTTGCCATATTCTGTACGGGACCCATGGTCGGGTTTACCACAAACGTTTGAGCTCTCGTCAGATTTAACCCTTTCGCGCCTAACGGGACACATACGCCCCAAGCAAATTTCAAAAAATTCTTTTAGGACAGAAACGCTTCTCTGTCTAATTGGAGACTTTTCCACCAGTCCTGCCAATAGTTTTGAAGGCATTTTCATTCACAGAACATAGATAATACTACCGTACATAATGCAATTTCCGCGTTTTTGAAGTGTTGTAGCAGCTCATTCCATACTGTACGAACGTAAATGGTTTAGTTTTGGAAAATACCGCCTATTTTCGATTAAATTTTGATTGATTTGTAAATCTAAGGCCATATAAGTTACTCACGAAGTGGATTACCTCTAATAAACTGGTAAGTGGCAAAATTTTACTTCCATTTTTACTATTGGGACATATGTGTCCCTCTCGTCTTGGATAGTGAGAACACATTGTCCCAGCAGTCCTATGTGATAATGATGCTAAGTAATTGCCACGAAGTTAACTACGCAAAAGTAAATCGCATCATGAAAGAGGGAAGCAAAGAAGAATTTGAGTGCCCTGAGGCAATCGAGTTCAACAACAAAATCATGGGAGGTGTAGACCTTGCAGACCAACTAGCAAAAGCCTATGAATTAGATCGAAAGTCTTGCAAGTGGTGGTAAAAAGTATTTTTTAGCCTATTGATGAGCGCAGTGGTCATCTCATGGAATGTGTACAGCGAACTCAAACATCAAAAAACCCCACTTCTTGATTTCATTGTACCTCTTGCAGAAGCCTCGATGGCGTCCGGAAAGCTCAACGCACAGTATCAACGCCGTGGAGGAACTGAAAACATCACGAAGCTTGCTCAATGTTGGTGACCATCTGCCAGTAACAACAAAAGCACGACGGCGGAGCCGTAAATGTGCACAACAAAAGAAGGATTCATGCATTAAAATGATGCGCACGATGTGTAATGCCCCATTGTGCATTGATTGTGTTTCAAACCATACCATTCCTAATTAAATTTTTATTGCTAGAAAATCATTGGTTTTTTTTTACAAAATTACTCATTGAAGACTACTGGGACACATATGTCCCAGTGGTCAGGACTGATGGGACATTTATGTCCCGATCCTAAATCAGTGTTTAAAATTTTCCTAAAAATATAACATCTTAGTTTTAGCATTCTCGTGTACCCTACTCATAGTATATGCTACCCAAATTGTTCTGTTGTAAGAAAAAAACTCGTCGCGAAAGGGTTAACGTGCATCGCGTCCCTACACGGTGGGTCTTAAGTACGACTGGGCTCGAACTCATGACACGCCAAACACGAGTCCGTTACCTTGCCCACTAGGCTGCCGCTGCCACACAATTTTTGCGGCAATTTTTTCGATGCTTAATACAGCAAGAGCAGGTAAATAGATTAAGTAAATGAATCTCGTTCTATTTAACATGCTCCGATTTTTCACTTATGATGGTGACATCTTCAGGGGGACTTTTAAATGTACTGAAAACGTAATAACATTTTAGCACAATGAAATCACATTATTTAGGTATGAAACTTTTGCTGAGAGCGTTAATTATCTATAATATAAATTCACCTTGAAATGTAAAAAGTTAAAAATCGCGTGCAAAATTTTAAAATTATGAAAAAAACATATATCTTTGCTTCCAGAATTTTCTGAAGCCATGTTTGGCGGGTTTTAACATAATGCCTACATATGGCGCCCAGTGTATTCAATCTACGTACAAAGTTATAAAACATTGCTTCAGAAGAAAATTACTTCGAAAAATGTCAAAAAAGTCAATAGTAATACTTTATTTTATGAAAAAGAATATTTACTGCCCGAATAATGACTTTAATCACTTCAGAAACACGAATTCTGCTCCTTTTTTTTTTCATGGGAAAAAAATGGGGCTATTGCAAAAAAAAAAAAAAAAAAAAAAATTGAAGTAGTTACTTTAAATTTACGTCATGAGTTCAGATCATTACATGCGTGCTCTGTCATACTCCGACATCCTGAAAAAACAATCACAATATAACTGGGGTTTCAAAATTATGCTTATAGTTATGAAGATAGTTTTTTGGAACGAAATTTTTCTATGTTTATATAGTAAAAAAAATAATTTAAAATATAAAAAGGGATATTTTATATAAGAAGGAAATTTTTCTTGATTTCTTGTCATTTAGCTCTTTATAGTATTTCAATAACTAACAAAAATAGCGTACAATGGATTTATACACTTCATAACATTATATAAATTTTAGTAACACCAAAAATAAAAAAAAGTTTTTTTTATGTAATTTTATATTTTGATCTTATTAATGCTTCTGAACTTCTGCTTTTATTAATTCAAAATCAACTGATTACTTTTTCCCCCCGTTATTTTTCTAATTTATTCATAAAATAGTTTTTCTACAATAATATATCTGAAACCTCATATGAGAAAGTTATTTTTACCCTTTCAAGTTAAAATTATGTTTGCCACACTGCACCCATTATAAAACTACTAAATACCTTTATAGTAGCTCAATCCTGTATTTATATCTAAATTATTCAGAGTTAGTTGTTTTAAATTCGAAAGTTGAAAATTTTATCTACATTAAATAAAAAATAATTACTCTTGCGTCCTCTTATAACATATAGATTTTATATATAAAAATGTGTGTGTGTGGTTAGTCCCGAGTGGGGCCCCATATCAAAATTCCTTAAGAGCCCTCTTTTCGGAGAAATTGTGCTACTGGCTACTGACAGTAAATTCCAAAAAGGACTCACCAGTCCTAATTTCTGTAGGTTCATTATCCTTTCCTTTTATCACAATACTAGCCGTTATCTACCAACTTCGCTGTGTATTTCCCGATGTTGTGTGAATTTATACTGTTTATATATATATATATATATAAATTATTGATACCTATGTCCTAGCATTAAACGTTTGATTGTAAAGGAAAACATTCTTATAATTCTCACCTCTTGATTTAAAAAGGACAGGACTTCTAAATAATAATTTCTAAAATCGAAGTAAAATTATCTTTTAAGTTCCCGAAAAAATTGATTCTTACAAAACTCATTTTTAGGGGATATCTAACCAACAAAATAAACATGCTTGTCAAATTTCAAGTCTAAATATAATAGTTCAAAAACAGAAACGTTTTTAATCAATAACCCTCGTAACCTACTTTGAAGTCTATCTCCGAACGGCCCGTTCTGAGAAGATATCAATTCAACAAAAGAAACGTGGATACCAAATTTCATTAATGTAGGTCTTGTATTTTGAAAACGGGAATTTTTTTATCAATACGCCCCAGTTACGATCCGAAAAATCCGTTCCAAGTGTATTTCTGTTCAACAAAAGAAACATGGTTGCCATATTTTAAGTATATGGGGCTAACAGTTCTAAAACTAGAATTTTATCTATAAAGCTCCTTAACGCCTCGCAACTGGCTTAGCGTATCGATTTCCGCAAAACCACTTTCGTAGCAGATCTCTCCACCATGAAAGGAACATGCTAATTAAATTTCAAGTCTGTTGGTCTAATAGTTCAAAAACGATTATATTTATCTATAACAACCTTTCAGTCTTCACAACGCCTCTTGGGATCGATTTTCTCAAAATCCGGTTTAGCAGATTTCTATCCCATGAAAGGAAGATGCCTAGCAAATTTCAAGTCAGTTGGTCTAATAGTTCCTGAGATATCGTGATGAGTCGATTTTTTCACAGTTTTATAAAGATCTTGAACTGTATGATTAATAAAACAGACAAAAATTTGACTTTTTTAATTTCCACAACAATATTTTCTCTAACTTTGGTTCCAAGCAAATTAATAATCTCATTTTGTATAGTGGAACATAAATAATTTATATCGCCCTTTGATTTCAAAAGAAGCTCTTTTGGAGCAGGGCCCGGTTAATATATTGGCACTCAATAATATATAATAAAATAACAATCCAACGCAAATAAAAATAAAATAGGTAGAATTCGCTAAACTTTTTTTAAATTTTTTCTTTTTTTTTGCTATTATTGAACAAAATATATACATTTACTAGCTGTTACCCGCCCGCTTCACTGGATATTTCATGATGTTTTATAAATTTTTACTGGTTATATATATGTATAAATTATAGATATTTAAGTCTTAGCATTAAGAATTCAATTGCATTGAAAAATATACGCCCCCTCAACGCCACTTGGGGGTCGATTTTCACGAAAAGCATTTTGTGGCATATCTCTATTCTATGAGAGGAATCTGCTTACCAAATTTCAGGACTGTGCATCTAATAGTTTAAAAATCGGAATAATTATTTATATCTCCCCTTAACCCCCCGCAACATCCCTTGGGGGTCATTTTTCCCAATACCCATTTTGTAGTGGATATTTACTCCATGAAAGAAACTTGCCTACCAATTTCCAAGCAGGTTGGTCAAGTAGTTTAAAAACGAAAATATTTATCTATTACGTCCCTTAACCCCCCCCCCCCCGCAACGCCACTTGGGGGTTACTTTCCCAAAAACCGTCTTGTATCTGATCTCTACTCTATGAAAGGAATCTATTTATCAAATTTAAAGACTGTGCGTCTAATAGTTCAAAAATGGAAATAATCATCTATAGCGCCCCCTAAGCCCCTGCAATGTCACTTGGGGGTCAATTATCACCAAACTCATTTTGTAGCGGATCTCTACTCTATGAAAGGAATCTGCTTACCCAATTTCAAGATTGTACGTTGAGTAGTTTAAAAATGGAAACAATTACTTATAACGCCCCTTAACCCCCCCGTAACTCCCCTTACGTTTCGAATTTCGTAAAATCCATTCTTAGCGGATCTCTACTCCATGAAAGGAACATGTCTACCAAATTTCAAGTCTGTAGCTTGAATAGTTCCAGAGATATCGTGATTAGTCAGTCGGTCAGTCAGTGAGTGAGTCGCTTTTCTCCTTTATATATATAGATTTCGAATATGTTTATCAATTACTTAGTACATTTAAAACATGCGGCCCTCTACTTAGTAGAAAATAGACTTTGCGGCCCGTAGTATCATATGAGTTTGACATGCTTGTTTTAGAGTGAGAGTTTATTAATTTTGCACTAAAAAGCAACACAAGGGCTGACAGTGACGAGCCTCGTAAATTTGAATTTCGGTCAAGTGAGGAGGACAAGATTTGAATCCTCCTCACACCTCCTTCTCTTAACTACCACACCACACCAATGGGAAGACATTGAGCCTCTACAGATTTAACGAGCATCGGCCCTCTCTACACTTCAAGTATTTAGTGGCACAAGGCCATAATTTCAAGACCATAACCCCTGGCTACCAAGGCCAAAGTTCTTTTAGAACAGGATCATAATTAGATAACAAGTTTACAACTGACATGAAATTTCTGGATTTGGAATCATGGGCATTTAAAGATAAATTGCATGACGATAAAATATTTGATATTTTTGTCACTTTTAAGGTACCGAGTAGTCTTAATTTTTTTTCCTGTTATTTACCATATGGAATTCATCAAAATATTTGAACACAGGTACCGATGATAAAATTTTTATTTATTCAGATCCTCCCTAAGTTAAATTTCTGTTATTAGGAAAAAATGAAAAAATAGCTCTAAGTAATTTAAGAAATGTAAAGCTTCTATATTATAATATTGATTTTCCTAAGAAAAATCTTTAAAACACTGTACAGTCATTTCCACAACTCGTTGCCTTCTTTATGAGCTTTCTTAGATAAAGGAGTATCGATTCCTTACAATGGTACGGATTTCTTACCAAATGAGTCAATATTGATGCGTTTCATAAAAACGCATCAATATTGACTAATTTCAGAAGAAAATCATAAAAAAAAAAAATGTAAAATATCGCTATTTTTTAAAAACATTATACCCTATCATGTGAAAATAAATGATCTTTCAGATTCTGTAATTATTTATCGTCTGATTTCGGTAAAAAAAAAAAAGGCAGGATCGCAATTTTAAAAATGACGAAAAAGTAGGAACTTTTTCTGGTTCCTTCCGACAGTGACTTGGCGCATGCGTAGACGGACGTAACGCTTTTTTGTTTACGCTTTTATAAATTTCACTCCTCATAAAATTTCCATATCGAGAACTTTATATGAAAATCGATTCTTAAGGAGTGAACGCCAAAATTCTATTTTCGTAAGCGATTCACACAGAATAGTAATGAATAAATGTGTATGTTGGGGGAGGGGGGTTCTATTTATCACCATAATTACTTTTAAACATGTGCTTTAAACCTACAAAGAAAACCATTAAAACAAATAAAAATAAAATTTAAATTATTAAAATTAAGTAAAAAGAAGGCTCGAAGAAAAAAAAATTTCCATTAAATTAAATAGGTGCTTGCGTATTATTGCAACAATTGCCATCGTTCAAGATAACTTCCCAAGATGGTGACCCCAATTTCGCACTGTTCGTATGCGCTGAATTGGCAATTATGTGCTTCGTTTCATATAATGTCACCAATAGGCTCGATAACACGTAAATGCTATTAAATATAAATAAGATAAAACAAAAATTAACTTAAGTTGTAGCACTAGATATTTAAAAAATTTCATACGACAAAAGCAAGAATTTGTGAACTAGACAGATTATGTGATAAAAATCTTCTGATTAAATCCCTTTTTAAAGATTTGACTTAGGTTCTCCTCTCTTCCCAATCACCTACATGTCTTACTATCCCTTTAGTTAAATTATTTCATACAGTAGGTGTCAAATGTGTTTGTAAGCTTACAATTTTCTAAAAAATTTAATGCTTTCGACTAATAAAATTTTT
>BMAO01006130.1:0-36959 GCA_019973975.1 Trichonephila clavata | reverse complement strand
GAAAATATACAGAAATAATTTAAGTAGAAGCAAATCTGAAATGTAAACTCTAAAATCAACTGATAATAAGTGTTTTTCCCATAAAGTTGAAAGGAACCAAATGTTTTGAATTCAAATGCACAATGAAGTTTATCTCAACAGGAATAATATTTCTCCTACTGAACTTAATATTTTGATTTGAAAAGAAAAATTAACTTCTTTCAAAAGGAAGTCACTGCAACTAAAATTAAACCTCAAAACATTTACAATAAAATTTTTTTAAATATTTGGTTATGTTTATTTATAAGAAAATAATATTTTACGAATAAAAACAAGATGTATTTTTCTTTGGACAAAAAAATTTATATCTGTTCAGATTCTGGAATGGTCTCTTGTAATAACTCCGCAATTTAAAGAGAAAGAGGACTGCACATGCCCCTATTGAGGGCGCAAAATGCTGCGAATGCCATGGTTATCATCAGATCCCGCCAGATGCGTTATTGATAGCATGGGAGCTCGTTAAAAAGCATCGTACCCATCATGAATGCCTCCGAACGGTACGACTGATAATGCTGCCCCGTACTGTGCTACATTATATGAACTGAGAAAGAATATCAAGAACCGCTGACGTGGCATATCACGTGATGATAATGCTCATCCTCATGTGACTGTGGTGAGCCAAACATTGTTACGGATATTCCACTTCTCGAGCATCCCCCTCACAGCCCAGACCTCTCAACATGCGACTACCACATCTACGGTCCACTAAAAAAAACTCTAAAGGGGTGGCGATTTCCTGATAATAATGAGGCGCAAGCTGCAGTTGAAAATTGGTTCCATGCCAAACCGGCTTGCCCAGGGTATCTATCAGTGCTCGACAGCCGGGATACCTATGTTTCAACCACTAGGCCTTGTCTAGCCTATCTGTTGCACCAGGCCATTTCTTTCCTTTGTATACTAATTTATATTAATATCATTAAACCGTTTATCAAACCGACTTTACCAGCCTATGTAGCCTTTCATAGTCGAGTCTCATTAATTCAAAAAGTGATAATACGAATGTCTCTAATTGAAGTATATGTCAGTCCTTTAAAACTCTTTGATATTTCGAAATAAAACAATGCGTTTTGGGGTACCAGTATTTAAGTAAAATTTGTGGCTGGCCAGAGTATAATGATAATTCATATATCTCAGCAAACAGGACATTTTCAAGTTTTGTTAAATAATTTGCATGTCTCCCCTCAGACGTAACCTCTTTGATGACCATCTGCCTAAGCAATTTCTTCTTTACTTTTTCAAGTTCCTCAGGCGAAAAGATCTTTATTAAGCCTTTATCAAGTGGACAATAGACTAACTACACCTGGCTGTCAGTCATCTATATTTTGTTTAATATGTGTCTTGCATAATATGTGTTCAGAAAGGATAAACCGCTGTCTTGAAGATGTGCTTAGGATTTTACGTCGGAATAACATGACGTTTTATAGCTCATCTGTGTGATTTATAGCATGTGGCACCAACATGGCAGGCCAAACTGACTGCCTTGAAGAACTAATGGTGCTGGGGACAGGCCTGAGAGAACGGCGCGAAACGCTTTTATTTCCAATGGGAAATGAAGAGGCTTATATGTGTTGTCCTACAGAGAGTTAAGAAAGACAAAGTAGAGAGGGAAAGGACAGGAGCAATGGAGGAGAGCGATAAGAAAACTGGCCGAATTTTGGTTGACTGATTAGGAGAGAAGAGCCAACCAACGCCGATACTTTTAAGTATACCCAGCAGCTGAGTGTGAACCTGTGATAACGCCTTGTCTTAGTTTTTGATTCTAAATTTTAAAATAAAAGTGTTTCAAATTTAAATGCGTTAAGAAATTCTTCTCTTCGTGTATTTTGGGAGTTTTTCCTACTCTTGAAGTGGCGCGCTTATCCGCTGGGATAGAACCAGGTACCTTTAACCAGCTGAGTAACTTACCCACTAGACCAAATGATCACCATGGTGGAAGTTGTTACTGGCTTGGGCAGATGATACCTCTTACATACACCCCACCAGTGAGTCGGTGAGGGCGAACGAATGATGTATTACAACTGCTGCGTTTGCTGCTGTGTCATGAGTTGTACGGCTTTGTTGGTTGCGTCATTCGTGACGGCTTGAGAGCAGGCCACCATGTGACGGCTCTGCTGGCTGCGCCATTCGTGATGTTTGAGAGTTGTACACCATGTGACGGGGCTTTGAGCTGAATTTACGGTGATATATGCCGACAGTCTTGCACGTTACCTTTCTGAGTTCAGCCAGGTCACCAATGAAGTGGTGTCATCCGCTGATATGTTCAGGTACTCTTTGTCCAGTTGAGAACAATTAATTACACCAAAATGATCCCCATGGTGCGGTTGCTAATGGCTTAGCGGTGATGATACCGCCAAGCACCCTTTGATAGTTCGAACTCTTAATAATTCGACGTTTTTCATTAGTCTCTCCAACTTTGAATTGAAAGTCGACTGTAATTTTAAATAAAATTATGAACACACAATGTGTTTTTATTATACTACTAGTTTATATTCTGCCATTTTATAACAAAATGAGCGTAGTCAAATTTTCTTTTGGAATAATTTTATTAGCAGCTTTAAGATGGATCTATTAGAACCTACTTTCATTTAGAAATTTCCTTTTCCTTGACCCCTTATAAAGTAATTGATTGCTTTCAAAATTGCTTGTACTTTAGAATACTTCCAACTGATTTTGCAATCTGAAGATAATACGTAACTGAACGAAGTACATCAGGATTTCATTCGCATAAAACCCGGTTGAAGAAAAAGATCTAGAAATAAATTGCATGTACTTTTTTCCCAACTGGAAAAAAAAAGATAAAGATTTCAAAGTTATTGAGAAATCTGATAAGTTTTACGACATCAGAATTTTAATCAAACTCTTATACCAGAGTTTTTTTTTTCAATGTCTGCTAGTATTTTTTTACTTTTGTCATTCCTGAAGATATTAATTAAGAACTAGGAATTTCCAAAGAAAGTGAATTCTTATGTAATGTTAGAAGAATTTATCAGTTGCATATCATTTGAAATGAGACAGGTGAAATTATTTCTTAATATTGAAAGAAACAAAGGTAGACTTCACTGATGTTTTTCCAGCTGAGAACATAAGTATTAATTCTTAACTGAAAATAAAAAAAATTGTTTCAAAATATTACTACATGTTTTTTTTTTCATTTTTTCCCCATTGAATGTGATGTCTTTCATTTCTTTGAGAAAATTAAGTTTTTTCCACAGAAAGTTTCCTTGTTTCTATAGGAAATTATAATCTTATTTTATGTCGTAAGCTCTTTTTTTTTTTGAAGTTTTAATCAAATAGAATAGAAATGGGAGCCTGAAAAATTGAATTCGTGTTATTACACAGTGAAATTTATTTTCTTCTACACCTTTCTGTCTGAGATTTTTTTAAATTTCATAATTTGAATTTTGTTTCAAATTATATATATATATATATAGTCAAAATTTTCTACTACAGAAAGATGAATAATCAATAATCAAAACTGAAAAAAAAATGAAAATTGCAAGATAGCCAGACAATAGATTTTAGAAAGGATGTATGAGAAATTAAAAATAATAGAGTTTAAAATATAAAAATATGGATGCTACAGTATTATAAACATTGCTGACTTAGAACAGCTCTTATATGTAGAATAATTTAAATAAAAGGGGGGGGGGTTGAACATGTTTTTTGGCCAGCCAACTTTCCCCCTTTTTGTTAATAATACTGTACAAAAACCTATTGAAAGTAATGGATAGAATATCTAAATCCATTACAAGAAAAAGGTAACTTACCTAAAATTTGCATTCAAAAATGCAGAGCCCACGCTAAATCTGAGTACAATAAACAAGTTATTGCCAGATTCTGCACCCAAATGCAAATTCAAAGCATGGAAATGGCTGAATATAGTAGCACTTAGCAAAAGTATGAAAAGAATAGAAATAAAAAATTAAAAAAGTGTATACATACTACCATTACTTTAGGGATACTAGAAGCATATAAGAATTTAATAAGTAAATAAATAAATAAAAATAAAACTAAGAGAATAAGTAATTTTATTTAATATTAGAATATGGAGTTAACTATATCTATCTACAAAAATGATAAATTTATAATAATAAACTTTTAATATTCTATGGAATTTTAATCCTTACTATTTAGTATTTTTTACTCAAATAACTATTAATAAAAATATGTGGGTATTTTTGAATTAAGCAATATTTAGTAAAATGTTTATATTGTTTTTTTATTTTTCTAATTTTTTTGAAACTAGAAATTTAGTGCGTTGTATGTAATTAATAATATAGAATATTTTCCTTGGTTATGGGTTTTTTTCCTTCAGTGTATACATATACAAACTGACGGAAAAAAATCCCATAACTAATCATTGTAGAGTAATGAAATTGGGACATGCAATTGCCTAAGTAGCATGTTTAATTGGTTAAATTTAGAAGATCACACGTTAATTTAAGCTCAAGAAAATTCATTTCTACTGTGAAATGCTGTTACATTAATAGCTGGTGTAACTTCCAGAATTTCGAATGAAAGCCTGCAAGCGTGCATGCATTGTGTCATACAGGTGCTGAATGTCACTTTGTGGTATGGAGTTCCATAATGGTTGTACTTGTTGCGTCAATACTGGGATGGTCATTGCTTGACTGTGGATGATTCTGGAGTTGCCATCCAATAATATCCCAAACGTGTTCAATTGGAGACAGATCGAGTAATCTCGCAGGCTAAGGTAACATGTAAACACTCTGTAGAGCACATTGCGTTACAACTGCGGTGTGACGGTGAGCTTTATCCTGTTGGAAAACTCTCTCTTGAATGTTGTTCATGAATGATACATATATACTATAGGTTGTATACCAATGTATATATTACTATATTGTGTGTATAGTACTATAGGTTGAATTATCAGACGGACGTACAAATTTGCAGTCAGTGCTTTTGGTATAACCCCGAGAGTGCCCCATAGGAAGTTGCTCCACTAATCATGGCTCCAGGTGTAGGTCCAGTGTGTCTAGATCGCAGACAGTTTGGTTGCGAGCGTTCTCCTGGCCTCCTTCTGACCAACACAGCCATTACCGGCACCAAGGCAGAACCTGCTTTCATCAGATAACACAACAAACACCCACTTCGTCCTCAGATAAGTTCTGACTTGACACCACTGGCACCGTAAACGGTAATGGCTTTGAGTCAGTTGAATACACGCTACAGGGTGCTTAGCTCGGAGTTATCCTTGAAGTAACTAATTTCTAACAGTTCGTTGTGTCACTGTGGTACCAACTGTAACTCGAATTTCAGCTACAGACGCAGTACGATCACAACAGTCGTACGCCGAATACGGCGGTGTTCCCTCTCAGTAGCGCCACTTGGCGTCCCGGAATTCGGTCTTCTTGGGGCAGTACCATCTCCTGACCATTGCTCTAAACATCAGCACAGTTGTTGCCCAATAATCAGGCACAGTTGATTCATTCTGGTCAAGTCTTTCTGAAATATCGCGGAAAGAAAATCCACCTTCTCGTAGCCGTATTACACGACCTCGTTCAAATTCGGTGAGCTGTTGATAATGGCTTCCTCGTCTTCTCAAACGCATTCTTGGCTGACATCAACTCAATACGTCAAATTTCACCGACAAATAACGCCAAATTTACAATACGCATGCAAATCAACCCTGACTTGCATGTTCTAAGTGGAGCTGTTCTAGCTCCCCACTCGTTTATTTAACACAAGTCTGCCTTGGTGTTGGGATTTTTTCCCCGTCAGTGTAGTATACATTAAAAAGCATAGCACTTTTAAAATTTTATGTATTAAATTTGAATCCAGATTATCAAAATATCTGAAAGTTATTGAACCTAATATTTCAATCAATTAAGTATTTAATCGAATCGAACATATAATTCATTCTATACATCAATATAAAAAGGAATAAATAATAAAAAACTTAGCAAAACTTTCGTAACTAAAAACTTGAATACGCATGAGTACCATAAAACACTAAAAAAGTAACACGGCAATTCATTTATTCTTAAAATTGGTTATAATATTACACAAAGGGCGTTCAAATGAAAAGGTACGAAAAGTTGTAATAACGTAAATGTTAATATATTTGCTTATGCCGCTGTGGGAGAACGTAGCAAGATTTTTAGGGATGCGAATATTGCCTTGGAGTAAATCAGAGTATTAGGGGGCGCTCGTATGCGCAGGAGAAAACGGAGGCTCTTATTTTAAGACACGACGGCTTTCACATTGCAAAATTTGGCGATTGAGGAGAATTGAGGTGATATCAGATTTCTGACAGTGGAAGGTGTCAAACCGCCACGGAGGGTGTGGTTCTGCTCCATGACAACGGGCGTCCACACGTCTCTAAGGTCACACACCCGGAACTAGTCAAGTTCAAGTGGGGACACCTTGACCTTCTGCTCGGTAGCTTTGACATGCGATTTCCATGTGTTTAGCCCCCTGAAAAAACCTCTGAAAGGAAAGTGCTTCAACTCGGATGAGAAACTCAAGGACGCTGTAAGGACGACTGGGTCTCGTCCCGGCCACAGGATTTCTGAAAACAAGAAATCTTCAGCTCATTAATCAATGAAATCATTGTGCTCAGGGTTTACGGTGTATGTATATTTTGAATAAAATCTTCTTTTATACCTATAGTGTCGTTTCGTGCCTTTTTATTTGAATCCCCCCTTATAGAATGTATTAGCGATTTAATGTAAAGATTTATGATACAGTTTTTTTTATTTTTAGGGGAATTTCATGATAAAAATGGATCATTCGCTGGAGTCAATACCATCCACGCAAACACAAGGAGTAAAAACAAATTAGAAACAATAAAACTAAGAATAAAAAAACGTGAACAGATGCATAAACACCATCAGAAAGTCAGATTGCAGAACTTGAACTGCTCATTGGTCCTTTAGTATATGTCGCATATGTTACCAGAGATCCAGGTGCTCGACATTCATCAGGGACACACAGCACAAAATAGAGTTTCGAGAGGGAAGACCCTTTAATTTATGAGACAATCATGCCAGGTTTTCAGTCTGTGGGTAGCAACCACATGCCGTTTCGGGTGATCTGGGATCTCATTCAGTGTCTCCTTTCAAAATTTATCACAAATTGGTTCATTTAAATAATTTTCATATATCTTTTCCACTTGTTTTTTAATTATTCTACTTATAGAAGAGTACGGTACTCTCCTCTCTGAAAGCACTGTAAAACTAAAGCGCCTTTTTTAGCTAGAAAATTAGCTTTCTTATTTTTGTAGATATTACAATGGGAGAGAACCCATTGTAAAACAATATTCTTTTGTAAGGTCAAAAGCAACCTAAGATTCTCTAAGAGAGTCTGAAAAATCCAGAGATGTCACAGCCTGTATTGAAGAAATGGAGTCAGAAAATATAGAGAGATTCTCAAAAGCTTCCTTTCTAGACAATAATAATTGACTAGTCCTTACGGTCTTTATATCTTGCGTCCCCCAATCCCTTATCTGAAGGTGAATAAATGTGGAACGACGAGTTCATTTTCATGCTGGATATTTTGCTTCCTGATTGATTGAACCAATCGTATGGTTATATTTCATGGAAGATGTTAAAAAGTACAAGAAGGAGAGCTGAAAGGCTGCTCTCTCATTGATGCATGAAAGGTGAAGACAGTGACTCTCATTGGCTGCCCAAAGGGTCTAAAAAGTGAAACATATAGAAAGGGGAGGGACTTGTCAAGTAAGTTGACTAGACGTTCTAATAGCTTCTACTTCAACTTCAAACGGATATTTGTTTGGACCTAAGTTTAGATAAAATAAAATACCTGTAGTAATTGTTCCTATTAAGTTTACTAAATAAATATTCACACTTTATATAATTCTCAGTTGAATAATTACTCACTGATATCTAACATACATTATTTTGAATATTTAATATTTGTCTCATTTCGTTTTGTCTACTCCAAATGACATTTGCTAAAACCTCTGATTTTTGCCAGCGTCATCGGGAAACTCATGATGAATTATTTTTAAGACTAGATGATATGATATATATTTTCATTTCACTGTAAAAAATATTCAAAGCTTTTTGTAATATTACGAATTTACACCCATTCTTCAAGTACATTTAAATAACTCCTTTTGATTGAAAGTTCCGGCAGGAAACTTTTGATATAATACCCTAATAACCCAATACCATTCATGAAACAAAGTACTGTTATAATAATAATTACACACATAAATTCGCCCATTCAAAGGCGAATTGAGTCTCGTTTTCTGATCAGAATACTCTAGGGACGGTATCACGGTCGTAGGTACAATTGGGGACGACGAGAAAGCTGAATATGCTTAAAGATATGGAAGGGAACTTCAATGAAATGATTGGAATTCGAGAGATAAGAGGTGCTTCTCAGAAGTTCTACGAACAATTCGAATTATCTGTGACAATTATGCACCAATATTCTCATTCGAACTCCTTTATTCATTTTAGTATAGATTAGAGATCACAGAGACAAAATGCTTTGACTTGGAGGTTGAATAGATGAGTGTGTAATCATAAGATACATTTCAGTTGTCATAAGTTAGTGTTGAAGTGATTAAGTTAACGATGATAAAAGCAATTACTTGGGTCTCACTTTTTAATAGATTGTTAGCTGTACGCTTCGTTGGGTATTTCATGATGCTAAGGTATCCGACTACCCTAAAACTGTGAATTTTGCCGAAAAATTGACAATTTTTTTTATGATTGTATTTTATGGGCCATCTTATTAGCTTTATAAAAATACCAAGTTTATCATTTTCCGTGTACTAGAACAAAAACTACAAGTGTTTTAGTAAAAGCAGATGCCATTACTTTAAGCAAGATGTCATACTTTAAAACGCGTTTTACTCGAAATGTGATTTTTTTTAAAAATAATCAAACGGGGTCAGCGATTGCTAAAAACGTTTTGAACATAATTAACTGAAATTTTTCCTGCGAGTTCTGTATAACAGTAGAATTGTTTTAACCTTCAGATTTATCAATCACTGTTTTATTACAAAATTTACAGTCCCTTATGTGAATATAATCACTGTCTTTTTAAGCAGTTTCATATAGTAACCGAGATAAAGTGCTCTAGTTTTTGTAAAAAAGAAAATATGTCTTATCCTGAAGGTCATTTTAAAATTGAATAATATAGCAACATATTAGATTTAAAAAAATTGAAAATTTGTTTATAAACCTTTGGTGCAGAATGGGATGCGTTTATGTTATTTTTTGTCAATTTTACCTATTTTTTCCCGTTTTAGTAATAATAATTTCTTTTTCTCTTCTTAATTTTAGCACATTTTTTCTGAAAATGCACTAAACAAATCTAAAAATAACAAAAAAATCCCCATATCTCCTTTTTTTTAAAAAAAAAAGTTGTCGCAACCAATCAGATACCTTAAATGACAATATATTGCTTTTAAGTTATTAAAAACAATATATATGTGCGATTTTAATGAACAACATTCTAATAGCTCACGTTTTTACATTTAAAAATAAGAGGAATTTTTTAAATGAAAATATATATCTTTTATACTCCGTAAACCTCTCCTTAGAATCGATTTCTGTAAAACTCATTTCTAACGAATCTTTCTCAACAAATAAACATGCTATCCAAATTTCAAGTCTTTTGATCTAATATTTAAAAAAAAAATGTGACGGATCTATACGCGTCCTCAAATGAACCTCTGGGGAATTTTTTTGGGTTAGCATTTTCAAGCAACCTTCTCCGAAAGGCAGAAAGCGTGATATGCAAATTAAATTTAATATATATATTCTTTTTATTCGTGAGTTTTAGAGTTAGTGAATTGTGAATATATTGGAAGTGAAGAAAATTGGCAGTGAAACGTATACGTAAACAGTGTCAGAAGCCAGAAGTTGGAATATTAAGAAAGCAATTAGATTAATTATTGGGGACATGTTAAAGTCAACGCGAGAGGAATAGAAGACTGCAAGAGTTCAGGTACTGTTATCTTATATCAAGTCGATGTTTAGTAAGCAACTAATAGAGCGGTCATTAAATACGTAAGCTCTGTATAAAATTATATTAAAAGGTAGAACTGCATGATTGAATATATTCTCCCCAACGCCATCTCTTCTCGCTCTCGTTTTATTACTGATTATGGTTATCTTGTTTAAGAGTTGTTTGTGTCTGAGTTGAATATAGTGATAAATAAAATAATTGAAGTTCATCATGTCGTCCGATTATTTAGTTCCTCCCACAGCACTAGCCGGGTCACAGGGAAGAAGGGAAGCAAATTCTTTATAAGTTTTTTATGCCCCCTTAACTCAAATATCCCCCTTCGGGAGTCGAATATCCCAGAACTCGTTCTTGACATGTAGGTCGCCGTCCACCCATCCGGTATAGTGGTTGGTGACGCTGACTGTGAAGCTCTAGAGCCTGGGTTCGAATCCCGGAGAAGGCACGAGTGTTTGTAATATAAACCTTCATGACTTTAAATTCCTTCTTCCTTTGTGATTGTGCTTCATGCTTACTTCTGTACGCGCCCGTGTGATAATTTGTGGTGCACGGGGATTTATAATGTTCTCAATAAAAGATAATACAACCTCTGACAACAAAGTTCGGTAACTTTAACGTAGATGGCATATTAACGAAAGTTACCAAACTGTCCTTCGAAGTTGTCACCTCCCATAACTATGCTTCGCTGAGATCTGCTATACATGTCATGGAAACTTTGCAAGAAGTCTTCTTTTGGGATGGAGTTCAAAACCCTCGTTACGTTTCTTTGGATGTTAGGAATATCGTCAATATCGATAACACGTTTTTCTCGTCAATAAAATATGGCTAACGATCTGTAGCACGGATTCAGGGTTAATCTACAATTCATCATCAGCTATCATGCGCACAGTTAATTGACGATCTTTAATGAATTATTTCTCAATGTTTTGTCACTGACGAAGGTCGCCAGTCTTCCGTTACGGGGGTTGTCAGAAACACTTCCCTGCTTTTCGAAAACGAGCTAACCACTCTACACACACTTCATGGACAGTGCTTTTGATCTTCATAAACACGTACCAGCATCGCATAAGTTTCTTTTGGTGTCTTGCCAAGCTTAAAACAAAACTTTAAATTTACCTTCTATTCGTTCATTTTCCTAGTTCTCAGTTAAGAATCAACGTACTAAACAAGCACTTTGTGAAACAAGTCGTACACAGAACACAAAAGAATCTCAACTGAGCAACGGAAGGGGGGAGGCAGATTGTCAAAACCTCCCGCTACACCTGTGCAGCATTTTGTTTTGCCAATATTGCCAGATCGGCCGTTCTGACTTCATTCACCGAACTTTATTGTCAGAGGTTGTATTATAAATTTGCAAAGAAAAAAGCCCCCACACAACTCATTCATATAAAACTACATTTTTTCTACTGTTTCTTTTCTTTGCATCTGAAAAACCAAATCTTGTACTACAATACAACTAATAAAAATATCTTTTTTTCCCTCGTTAATAATACCCTCTCTAGCATTGTGACATATTTTATGAAACGTGTTCCTATGCACAACGAAGTACGCTATCCTTTTTATCTTTTCTTTACATTTAAAATAGTGCAGTCTTGAAATTTCCTCCCCCCCCCTTAAAAAAATAAATAAATAATGTGCTTCGAGTCAAATCCAACTTATTTACAACATTTCTATTTCCTTCGGGTTGAACGTGATATTTCCTTCGGCACCAATAAAGTTGAATGCTTGAGAAAAAATACATTTGAAATATTTTGTATTCAGAAATAAGGAAAAAAAGATATGTTTCACAATAGAGATATCTTGCAAATCAATATTTAAAGTAATATTGTTTTTAAATTGCAGTGTTCTACCATTTATTTATTACAGTAATAAGCTTTCAATCGTAAAAAATACAATTTCATTAATTGAAATAGCTTATGCGTGTCTTCTAATACCCTTTTTTCTAATTTATTCATACATTAACGAAAATTTTCTTAAACTTATTCAATCATTTTTACATTTTGTATAGTTTATAGCTGATATAATTATTTTAAAATCATCCATTTAATTCTAATTTTGGATCTGTTTTTAAAATCACTGGAAAAAGATACAAATTTAAAATAATACTGCGAAGATCCATGTTTTCTCAGTCTTATTTAGTGTGCCTACCATTTTTTTTCGGAACAGAAGCTTATAATTCTCATTTGAGTAAAAGTCTAAGAAGACATACATTACACTTAATCACAAATAGTCGTCGCAATTCTTTTAGCTCGTTAAAAATTCTTTTTTTAAACCATCTAAAAATAGAATGCCGCAAAAAACTAGTGAATTTTTTTTCTATTTTAAATACTTCACAATATGATATCATTTTTTACAGCACTCTTATCCTGTCTATTTTTTACTGTTTCATTAATTAGTATGTTCGCAACAAAAAGAGCACACTAAATGTTTTTCCTTGATCCCTGAAAATCCCTTTTTAAATCTTTATTATTTCATTATATTAATAAATTACATTTAATGTAATTTAATATATTCTGTCATGTTTACTAAGGTCAAATTAATCCACTTAGTGTTAATTTAATGGCAAATGTCTCAACATTTATTAAAGTATGATTAAAATAAACAGATATATTAGCTCTAAATGTTATAAAAAGTAAATTAGCATATAATATATTTAATCGTAGCAAACACTTTCTTAAATAAATTTCGACATGAAAGAAAATTTTGAAATAATTTCATTACAAAATACGAGGGCAATTCGGAAAGTAAACTCCAAATCTATGTAAAAAACAAACTAAGACAGATGGGGAAACATTTATTTACGTATCAATTGTACAACTCTCATCTATTTTTCCACTTAATCTCCCCATTATTCAAGCACTTGTACTGTTTTACCAATTCCTTCTGTATAAAAAGCGGCCGCCTGCGATTTAAACCAATATGTCACAGCGTTTTTAAGTTCCTCTTCATCAGCGAAATGCTGTCCCCAAGCCACTTCTTCATTGCAGCGATTAGATGGTAATCGGATGAGGTCGGCACTCCCTACAGACAGCGTTCCACTTCGTGATTCCTCATGGATGTTTATTCTTCCGTCCTTGAAAAAGCGTATCCATTGACGCACTACACCTTCACTCATAATGTTTGGCCCGTATACGGCACACAATTCACGATGGAAATCTGCTGTTGACAGCTTTTTTGACCCAGAGAAATCTTGTCACTCCTCTCACCTCACATTCCGTGGGTTCTTTCTATGGAGGAACACATTTTGTCACGTTATAACTAGCAAACTCTTGGCCGTACGACTGACTGGGAGCTTACTGAATCAAAGATTGCTCGTGCCGTGCTTCCAGCGCCACGCCGAAATGGTGATTAGTTGCGGAATATCTAGAGAAAAGGGACTCCATCAATCATCTAGAAATAATAATTTTAAAAAATAAGTAATTCTTTAATTGTGTATCATCTTAGCAAAACTGGACTGGAAATAAGAATGAGCGGCTACGTGTTTTATAAAATCTAATATCATCCTCTTTTGAAGTCCTAAATATGTTGATGGTCACAAAGCAAAAATAAGGAATCATGATGGAAACTGAATATGTTTTGTGTAAAATTGTCGACAGTTTTTCAGATATAAAGATTTTAATTTACAATTTCCCTGAAAGCTCGCATTATTTGCTTCAAGTAACATACCGTCATCAGCCATTAACACCCATTCTAATTTCAGTATAGTTCGTATTTCTAAGCAACAAAATGGATGTTTTGAATGTCACGAGGAATATAGACCTATCATAATATCTATTTCAACAGGTATTATTTACTCTTAGTGAATAATTTTCGCCAATATGTATTTTGCAAAAAGATTTGTATAAAATATAAAACATATTTAAAAACTAGTTAGAGTTATATTCACTGCTATATCAAAATTATTCCAAAATCGAGGGCAATTTTGGATAAAAAAAATGTCTCACAATCGCTATTTTTATGTGTTAGAACTTTCATCCAAAATGACAATAGTACGCCAAATTGGCAATAAATAATGGTAAGGACTAAAAAAAAACAATCTAAACCATTATTTAACTGAAATATGTAGGTGATGATATCAAAACTGCAAAAAAGCGTTAATCACACACATTCACATTTAATCAACTGAATTCATTTTTCACTTATAGCTGGCTGGCGCAGTTGGCTAGACGCTGGCTTTGTACCCCCAAGTTTCCAGGTTTGACCTGGACCCAAGTCAGTAGATTTTCATGATTCAGAAAATCGGCAGCGTCCAAGTCGTGTAATTATGAGGCATGTAAAAGATCTGTGGCGGTGGTATTTATGTAAGGAAGTAACAGCCTCCGGATGTAAGTGTTCATTTTGGTCCAGTGGTATGATACGTACTTACGAGTTCTATCCTCCACATTGGTGACCTTGACGCTGAACAAAGAAAAACGCAACCTTCTCGCAGCTGTCATGGCGCCATATACCCGCCGTAAGAGCAAGAAAAGCCATCAGACCCACATGACGCAGCAATCAAAGCCTTCAGACTCAAGTGACGCAACAGCAACAACTCAAGCGTTCTCCATAAAAACTATATCGTTTGTTCGTCTATCCATCTACTCACTGGTTGGAGAGTGTGTAGTGATGGTATCTATATAAGCCAGTAACAGCCTCAGGACTGAAAGGATCATTTTGGTCCAGTGGTATGTTTCTTTTTTTTGGAGCCAAAGGTCGCTAGTTCTATCCTCCTCAGATCCCTAGAATGCCTCTTACCCTAGGGTGTTCTCGTTAAAATTAAATCCCTGGTGCAGTTTTCGCATCGCCAATGCTCAGGTGCCACCCTCTGGGGAGAAAACTTGGCGTCAATATATATCTACTATACGGTATGTACCCCTATTGGTGCCACACTAAAAAGTCATACCAGCTCCCGGTGAATGTACTAGGTCTTCATTGATAAAAATATCAATCAGCAATCCCATTTGAAAAATAATATATATATTAAGAATGAGGGGCATCAAATCAAATTTTCTTCTTCAGAATCACAGATGGGTTTCCTTGCCTGACAAAATGCATTGCATTGCAACAATTTACTGAGAAATTCAAAAACTAAAACTGCAACATTAAATTCTGTATCAAAGGACATGAGATATCAAAATCGAAGATTTTGACATTTTTTGGAAATAAGTAATATACAGTCATAAGCGACAATCACATCAAATCAATTTCGATTCTTCAAAAAATTCTGATTTTATAATTGTAAACAAAATTCGTGATGACACAAATATAAATTTGCAATTTTTACAAAGGCAGAAAGCATAAAAAATAGAAACTTCTTTTTGAATGCATTGTTATAAATATGTATTTTCTGTTTCATAGAATCGCTTTGGACGCTCTCTGACATGGAGACATGCTTTATGAAATACGTTTCTAAGCAACCAAGTCTATCTATTTCTTTTTCACCTTCAGAAACCGTGTCCTCATGAACTTATTTCAATGCCTTTTGAGAACTTCCAATCTTTGATATTCATCCCCCGCTCTACAGTGAAATCTTATTTGCGATATTTCCATTCGTTCTGTGCTAGAAAAGTGATATTTCTGTCGATATCTGTCGAGTTTTATTTGTCTAAGAAAAATGCATTTCAGGTACTTTGAAACGTGAAAAAAAATATTCTACCGTCTCAAAATATATTACAATATAGACTAGCAACTCTAGCATGCTGCCAGAAATAATTAGGAGAGAAAATTCCAAAGCTTTGTCTTTTAAATTATCAAATACAATCTTATTTCTTATCCAGTTATAATTCTCATTATTCTCTCCTTCTTAACTTCTCTCAAATTATCATTCTTTTCATAAATTTCTTAAGCCCCTTAAATGTCTTCTTTTTTTCAGTCGAAACAATTGTTTTAAATAAAAAATTAAATTTTTTGAATAGTTATTTTTTTATTTGTATGTATAACAAAAAATTAAAATGTTCCTTGATAGTGTGAGCTTTTAAGCATCTTTCAATAAACTTTCTTTAGTGAGAAAAATTAGTAAAACTAATATATGTACTCAATTAAAAAGTGTATTATGTGTCTAAATGATAAAACGGAACTTTTTTAGGCGATTGTAAATTTAACTTTATGAATTGGTTATATTTTATATTCCCAAACCAAAGTGTTCGTCAAGATAATATACATGACAGGAATTATAGTTTGAATTTAAGAGGGCAGCTATATATACTTTTCTTTAATTTTAACTAGGAAGGGGGGGGGAGTGATACCCTGTCCAGCTAACGACGGATCAACCCTCATTGTACAAATTATAAAACTGTTCATATCGCTCAAATTGTAAAACTGTAACGAATGAATTATTTAGTTCTAAATTCAGCTTTTACAACTCAAATTTATTAACTATACCTTGTGCATAAACAAATTTATTGCAGCGCATGAAGAACTTTATATATATATATATATATACGTATATATACACTGGTGTCCAAAAGTTAAGCATAAATCGTAAAATGCAAAAAAACAGGGGTAAATATTCGTAAAATTATTCCAAATTTCTTGCGGATATTAATTGGGTAAAGAAGAAACATTGGGTTTGTGCAAAACTTTTCAGTCTACTACATCCTGCGCGAAACACCGGCTCATGTCGAAACGCGAAGAATCCGATTCACGCAGCATAGGCAGTTCAGACAAGTTTCGTTCAATTGCTGTGCGAAGGAACGTTGTTAACCATCAAACAAGGTGAATGATGGCACAAAGATTCCAATTGGACATGTTTACGAAAGAAAGAATCGTTGGAATGCTGGAATCCTCACGATCACAAATCGAAGTGTCTCGAATTCTGAATGCGGACCAGTCTATGATCTCAAGACTATGGCAGAGGTTTCAAAGTACGGGAGACGTTACCCGACAACCAGTATCAGGTCGACCAAGAGTCAAACCCCTCGCCAAGACCGATATCTGGTAATAAGTGCGCGACGTCAGAGGGGCAGTACTGCCAGAGCTCTGGGTTCGGCGCTCACAGTCGCCACAGGAATACGAATTTCGAGACAAGCTGGTTACAGGAGACTCAATCATGCTGGCCTGTATGCCAGAAGACCAGCAGTTTGCATTCCCCTCACGTCTGCGCATAAACGCGCTCATTTGAACTGGAATTGGAAACATCAACATTGGAGTGTGGGAGAGTGGACAAATGTGATGTTCAGTGACGAGTTCCGGTTTAGTTTGAGTAGTGATTCTCGGCGAGTAACGATATGGAGAGAACGTGGAACACGTTTTGAACCAAGAAACATAACGGAAAGACATCATTTTCCATCAAGGGGAGTAATGGTATGGGCAGGCATCATGATGGACGGCCGCACAGACTTCCATTTCTTTGGCACGGGGTGTGTGACTGCTCAAAGATACAGAGACGAAGTTCTTGAGCCTTATGTTCGCTTGTTTCGAGGGGCTGTCGGTCCTGACTTCATATTCATGGATGATAATGCGCCATGTCACCGAGCGTTGCTGATTGATGACTTCCTTGAAACGGAAAACATCCATTCCATGTCGTGGCCTGCGAACTCTCCTGATTTAAATCCTATCGAGCATGTACGGGATATGCTCGGGTGACAAATTGCAGCCCTTTCTTACCCACCAAGCTTCATTACAGAACTGAAGAGATCTCTCCAAGAAGCTTGGAACCGTTTGAGCCCACAACTCATTCATCATGTCATAGCAAGTATGGTAAATCGCTGTGCAGCGTGCCTGGCTGTCAGAGGTGACCACACGCCTTATTAAACTGCAGCATCAGTCTTTTATTTTTTCTTTAAAGTGTGAGTCCTTGCTATGCTCAATTTTCTTTCAAACTGCTACTTTGGATAATAAAATTTATTATTATCATTCTTTTGATTTGCTTCCTTATTTTATAATCATTCTACACTCGCATATCACGTTTCCCGCCATTCTGATTTACAGTTCCTTCTTTATTCACATAATTATCAATTATGCTTAACTTTTGGACACCGGTGTATAATTTATAAATGTGTACATTAATATATTTAATGTTAATCAGAATTTTTCTAAAAATGCTTAAAAATATTCGAAATAAGGATTTTTTTTTATTTCATCCGTGACAAACGTTTTTGATTCATAAGCTTTGTTTTAATGAAAACATTAAAATTTAGAACTTCTTCATGGATTTACCGTTGGTAGTAGAATAAGAAATGTGTGTGTGTGTGCCCTGATGAAATCTTTCAATGCCAAAATTGAGCTATTTAACTCACTGCTTTATATAGAAAAATTACTTTGCAAAAAGCTATAAAAGGTCGAAAAAAATGCATCGAAATTCCTTATAGTTTATCGTTTTTTTAAGCAAATAATTTATAATTTATCAACTCTTTTACATTTATTTTTTATTAGAACTACAAATCAACTTTAAAACGTAATCTTCGTAATTTTTCTTGAACAAATTTCAGACAATTTTAGCTTTAATCTCATAAAAAGGCTTTGAATATATTTTCCGACATATTATTTATTTGTATTGTTGCTTATACCACCTGATCAACAGTAACATCATATCTCAAGGTCCATGAAATTCATCGCGGCTAAGGGCTAGAATTTTTATGCCTGTCGTTAGCCTAAGCTTTGAGCACCATGAAGTACGATTTTGCTCGGTACAACACGATAGATGGCGACACCATTTGGACCCACTGATTTAACGAGCACGTACTCCGTGTGTACTCGAAGGGTATTTGGTGGCATCGAACCCAAGCTTTCCGGTCTGGAGTCCAGTGCTCTAACCACTAGGTTACCCACGGCCTTACTTATTTATCTGTAAAATCATGCATTACTTAGCATTAAAGATCTACATTAAGATATTCTTAAGAAATAAAATAAAAAACGAATGCTACAATGAATACTATACCTCTTACAAAATGAAAACCTTATATAAAACACGGTTACATTTGTCTTTTGATTACCTTATTTTTTTACGGAAATTCTTCGTTTACAGAGAGATTGAATATTTTTATTTCATCTTAAAGTCTTCATATTACTATTAAATCATTGTTATATGAAAGAAATAAAATCGAATGATTGTTAAAATAATTTTATCTAAAAAACTAGAATGATTCAAATGATTTTGATTAGCTTCAATCAACGTTTCTCAAGAGTTGTACAACGTATAGCTTAATTTTTGATCTTTGGCCATTAAACAGGTTGATTCACTCTCTCCTAGCATATTTCTAATTTGTAACTGTCTAAGTTATTCCACTCCATAGTCTTTGGTAAAATGGGATTCGAACCTACAATTTGATCCAAAACACTCTGACCCTAATAATCAGACTAATAAATCTAATATATCTAATTTGTAACTGTTTAAATTATTCCACTCCCCGAAATCATTGGTAAAATGTGAATTCGAACCTACAATTTGACCCAAAACTCTCTGACCCTAATCATCAGAGTAATGAATCTAATATATCTAATTTGTAGCTAATAATCTAAATTATTCCACTCCGAAATCTTTGGTGAAATGTGGATTCGAACCTAAAATTTGACCAAAGCTCTGTGACCCTAATCATCAGAGTAATGAATCTAATATATCTAATTTGTAGCTAATAATCTAAATTATTCACTCCAAATCATTGGTCCTCGTGTTCTAATCAGTGCGACGTTAATATTCTCTCACTCACTCCCGAATCATTGGTAAAATGTGGATTCGAACCTACAATTTGATCCAAAACACTCTGACCCTAATAATCAGAGTAATGAATCTAATATATCTAATTTGTAACAGTCTAAATTTTTACACTCCATAGTCTTTCGTAAAATGTGAATTCGAACCTACAATTTGATCCAAAACACTCTGACCCTAATAATCAGACTAATGAATCTATTATATCTAATTTGTAACTGTCTAAATTTTTCCACTCCATAGTTTTTGTAAAATGTGAATTCGAACCTACAATTTGACCCAAAACTCTCTGACCCTAATCATCAGAGTAATGAATCTAATATATCTAATTTGTACTGTCTAAATTTTTCCACTCCATAGTTTTTTGTAAATGTGAATTCGAACCTACAATTTGACCAAAACTCTCTGACCTAATCATCAGAGTAATGAATCTAATATATCTAATTTGTAGCTAATAATCTAAATTATTCCACTCCGAAATCTTTGGTGAAATGTGGATTCGAACCTAAAATTTGACCAAAGCTCTGTGACCCTAATCATCAGAGTAATGAATCTAATATATCTAATTTGTAGCTAATAATCTAAATTATTCCACTCCGAAATCATTGGTCCCTCGTGTTGCTAATCAGTGCGACGTTAATATTCTCTCACTCACTCCCGAAATCATTGGTAAAATGTGGATTCGAACCTACAATTTGATCCAAAACACTCTGACCCTAATAATCAGAGTAATGAATCTAATATATCTAATTTGTAACAGTCTAAATTTTTCCACTCCATAGTCTTTCGTAAAATGTGAATTCGAACCTACAATTTGATCCAAAACACTCTGACCCTAATAATCAGACTAATGAATCTATTATATCTAATTTGTAACTGTCTAAATTTTTCCACTCCATAGTTTTTTGTAAAATGTGAATTCGAACCTACAATTTGACCCAAAACTCTCTGACCCTAATCATCAGAGTAATGAATCTAATATATCTAATTTGTAACTGTCTAAATTTTTCCACTCCATAGTTTTTTGTAAAATGTGAATTCGAACCTACAATTTGACCCAAAACTCTCTGACCCTAATCATCAGAGTAATGAATCTAATATATCTAATTTGTAGCTAATAATCTAAATTATTCCACTCCGAAATCTTTGGTGAAATGTGGATTCGAACCTAAAATTTGACCAAAGCTCTGTGACCCTAATCATCAGAGTAATGAATCTAATATATCTAATTTGTAGCTAATAATCTAAATTATTCCACTCCGAAATCATTGGTCCCTCGTGTTGCTAATCAGTGCGACGTTAATATTCTCTCACTCACTCCCGAAATCATTGGTAAAATGTGGATTCGAACCTACAATTTGATCCAAAACACTCTGACCCTAATAATCAGAGTAATGAATCTAATATATCTAATTTGTAACAGTCTAAATTTTTCCACTCCATAGTCTTTCGTAAAATGTGAATTCGAACCTACAATTTGATCCAAAACACTCTGACCCTAATAATCAGACTAATGAATCTATTATATCTAATTTGTAACTGTCTAAATTTTTCCACTCCATAGTTTTTTGTAAAATGTGAATTCGAACCTACAATTTGACCCAAAACTCTCTGACCCTAATCATCAGAGTAATGAATCTAATATATCTAATTTGTAACTGTCTAAATTTTTCCACTCCATAGTTTTTTGTAAAATGTGAATTCGAACCTACAATTTGACCCAAAACTCTCTGACCCTAATCATCAGAGTAATGAATCTAATATATCTAATTTGTAACAGTCTAAATTTTTCCACTCCATAGTCTTTCGTAAAATGTGAATTCGAACCTACAATTTGACCCAAAACACTCTGACCCTAATCATCACAGTAATGAATCTAATAAATCTATTTTTTTCCGGCTGGGTGGCGTGGTTGGTTTGTCGCTGGCCTTCTACACCCAAGGTTGCGAGTTCGACCCGTCTCAAGTCGGCGGATTTTCTTGATGCAGAAAATCCACAGCGGCCATGTCGTATGATTATACGGCATGTGAAAGATCCTTAGAGTGTATGTTTGGCTTGGATGCTCTCGGCAAAATTAAATCGTAGTACAAAGTTCCCATCGCCAAGAGCTGTGGAGGAAACTGGGCGTCAAAATTACTTGTTGTAATTGGTATCGCCTATATGGTGTAGCGCTCTAAAAAGTGGTACCAGCCCCTGTGGAGAATGCACTAATTTTTCCACTCCATAGTCTTTCGTAAAATGTGAATTCGAACCTACAATTTGACCCAAAACTCTCTGACCCTAATCATCAGAGTAATGAATCTAATATATATAATTTGTAGCTGATAAACTAAATTATTCCGCTCCGAAATCTTTGGTAAAATGTGGATTCGAACCTACAATTTGACCAAAGCTCTCTGACCTTAATCATCAGACTAATAAAAAGCTTTTCAAAGGATGTACGTAGCTCCTGTTTCAACATATTCTTAAAGAATAAAAATATTTCAAGCGTGTCAAATTTTAGCTTAGAGAAATCAATACGTATCAGCAACTCTGTACAACGATATTTGGAAATATGAGACCCGAACCGCTATCTATTGATTACGAATTTATCATTCTACGAAACATGTATTATGTTTCTCTTTTAACGGCCTGCTAAATTGAGTACCAAATCGTAAGCACACAATCGTCGGAGAATGGATATTACATTAATCAAAACAAATACGGTGTGTATCAGCAACTGCTGCACATTAAATATGTCCAGTAACAAAATTCTGGAGATGGCGTGAGATGGATAAGAAGAGCGAAGAGTGCTAATGCAGGTATTGTCTTTGTCATGTAACCACAGTTTAAAATTACGACGTTCGTCTTCAATAGACTTCGCATTACTTCTAGGCACCTCATTTGATAAGTCATTTTTAAACGAAACTGGACAGGTTGCATGTTGCCACAAAAAAGTTTTAAGAAGTAACACGTTACAAGAAAAGGCTGACTAATTTGTCAGTAAAGTTTCCGTGGTTAAAAAGTGTATAAGATGTATTGAAGTAGCCAAAGTTCGTAACTGTACATAAAAAGGATGTTTTAAGTAATATACATATTGAGCACACAATGAAAAATGTCGATATTATGTAAAAGAAAATTACAGTTGTGTCTATCAGTCACTTAAATAACCTACCTCCAGTGGCACACATGAGGGGGGGGGGGCTCGGTTTCGGACCCCCCCAAACCCTTGATTTTTTTTGATTGATTATAATCCTTTGTATATAGCACAAACATTTAATTAAGTATTTGTTATTATAATTAATTTTATTAGTTAATGCTAATTATTCATTAATTAATTGTTTACTTTTTTTGTTACCGAAAATTGCTAAAAAAGTAAAAGAAGTTGGTATGTGTATTGGAGCATGATACGAGAATAGTGAACTTTCGACCCTGAAAAATTCTTGTGTGGGCTACTCCTACCTCTAATTATTCTCCAACACACCAGTTTTGTTTTGTTTTTCTTCATATACAGTCGAACCTCCATATTACAAATCTCTATATCGAATTTTTCTATATAGATAACTTTTTCAGGGAACCATTTCACGATTTTCTTCGTTTAATAACATCCCAATAGTGAAGTGTATTTTCAATAAAACGAACTTCTTGTGATTCAATTTTTTTCTCGCTGTTTTTGAAGTATTTGTGGACATTTCATGTTATTCTCTCTTTTAACACATTTTATGGTGATCATAAATCTTAAACTGGTTTTATAAGGTACCTTACTCGCCAACGTTAATAGAATTCGGGGCGTTTCATCCAAGAACAGTTCACTAGAAATATCTTCGATATCCTTTTTCCTTCCTCTGGGAAGATGTCTCGTGTTCCCGTGTCCTTGAAATAGTATCCGTTCATGTATAGTGTTGCTAAATCGTGCTGGTAACTTCGTTTTTTGAAGCTCGAAAAAGTAAAAATGTAAGGGATTAAGAATCAAACAAAAAAATTTAATTCTTCAGGAAGTGGGAAAGGCGTCAAGAAAAAGGATTTTAGTTAAAAATTTGGTATTCCTCCAAACAGCTTATCAACTATTATAAAAAATCGAGATAAAATAGAAAATTATGATTCAACGGATTCTTGTTCCATACGTTTAAGAACATGTGTCTATGAAAATGTCGACGAGGCGGTTTTGAAGAGGATACACACAATGCTAGTTAAAATTGTTCCGTTCTCTAGACCTTTCGTAATAGAGGTAATAGAGAAAGCTCTTCACTTTGCAAAGGCACTGGGATACGACCAATTTCTACGTAGCAATGTATGGCTAGAAAAAAATTAAGAAAAAAATACGGAAAAATATGCCAGAAGGGATTTTTGGTGCATTGCAAAAATGTGGGGCGTATTATGAAACAAAGCATTTTATCGAATAAAAATACTCAAACAAAACTAACAGATTTTATGAGTAATGCAATTTAAGGAGACGCATGTTGTAATGTTTATTTAGAATTTCTAGCTATAAAATAATGCATGTTAAAATTACTTGTATGCTATAAATTAGAAAATGTCCTTAAAATTTATTAATTTTTATCAAAAATTATTTTCTAAATGTTGAAAATACAGTATATTCCTCGACATTCTTTTTTCTTGTTTTCCTTGCAGTTTTTCTTTTTTTTTGTTGCGTGAGATATATAAAATAAATAGATATTAATTTACATAAAGGTGTGAATAATTACTTTTTTAAATATATAGTTGTATGAATATAAAATTTGTTTTATGTGGTTTCTAAAGTATATTGAAAGATAAACCTCTATATAACGAATTTTCTATACAACGAACTTTTTTTCGGGATTTAGCGACTTCGTCAAATAGTTCGTTAATTAAATTATCTATTATTAAATGTCTTCAAAAAGAGTATAAATAAAATGCGTTTTACTATTTTGAAAAAGGATTTAACCAATCTAAATTAATATAAAACTTGTCAATAAAATTTCTTAAGATAATTTTCAGTCCCGTTCTACAAATCTTTTGTTAAACATCCTTTAGTTTGCATTGCATAAATTACGTGTTTATGTAGCTTTCTTTCTATATTTACCCGGAAGTCTTATGTGAATGTATTGATTTGTGTGTTCACACATCCCACACTTTTAACGAACTAAACTAGCATGACCTTCAGTTATTACAAGTCTGGAGGCGTTCTGTTTCTTGAGTTTTTTTTTTTCTTCTTCTGACCAGAAGTAAAAAAAGATGTTTAACTTATAACTGTTAAGTTAAATTCCCGGCACTTGAAATCTTTTATGAAAAATTCAGAAAAATAAATTCATCGTTAGAATGTATAGTAACATTGAAGAATAAATGCCAGAAAAAAAAACACATTTCGCGCATTTACGAATTATTTAGCAGATACATGTAAAGCATATATTTCATGAAACAAATATTTGATTAAAATTCAAAAATACAGTCTTATTTAATTTACTATCAGATTTTTTATTAAAAAATAAAAATAGGAATAATTTTAACAGGAATGCGTTTGTTCTCCGTATTCCTTAACGCATTTTTTTGGGGGGGGGGACCCAAATTATATGTTCGTCTAATTACACTTCGTCTACATGTTTTTGAATATAATTTTATGCATTTCTTCTGAAGTTACATATGTTACTGAGTAAAATATAATACAATCAAACATTTTCAGGACCATGGTCGCAAAATCGTGACCAACGTTGCTTAGATTCTATGACGGGTCCTATCGACGTCTTTCACTAATGCTCTTGGGAAAATATTTCTCAAATATTGTATGCTTATAAAATCACTTCCCCTGGAAAAACTATGATTTTTGTAAATTTGAGGGTTATTTAAACTCTAGAGAAGTGAGTGCTATAGTCGCTAGGTTGCTATTAAAGTTAGATTAGCAAAGTTATTACCTGAAGCCCTTGGAGTTCTTGAAGAGAGTTATCAGTCCCAGGTATCTAGTTATATCGGGTGAGACCTTATGACGGATCTATCAGTGACTGTACTAATACCTTGGGGACTCTTCTGGGAGAAAATATTTCAATTCAACCAACTTTCGCCGACCAAGAAAGCGTGATTATGTAAATGAAGTATATTATATAAATACTGTTTTAGCGAGTTTGAGTGTTGGCAAAGTTGGAGTTGGCAAGAAGTTAGCAAAGAGTTTGCGAGTTAGTTTGTTAGTTGAAGATTGAAAGAGATAGTGGAATTAGTAAGAGATCTTGGATTTTTCCAGGAAAACGGATTACACCCGTGGATCCAACGACATTGACCAATCCCGATAAAGATCACCTGCAAGATTCAAGTGTAGGATCCACTGCATAAAAAGTACAGGTATCGTGAGCTTGTTTAATTAGAAAGTAGCTTATTAGTGTCCGTAGTAGTATAGCGGTGTTATAGAGTCTCACCTCCACGCTCTACTATTTGATAATTTATCTTAATTAGATTGTTATTGTGTCTGATTGATATTTTGGTAACAATAAATTACTTAGATTGAAATAATTTCTGTTGATCATTCAGTTTCTCCCACACACCTAGCCGGGTTTACAGGTAGACAAGGGGTTTCAGAGTCGAGCAAGAACCGACAGGAATTACAACCTGTCCCACGATTTCCAAAATTCAAAGAATGTAACATGTTTCCCAACTACATTTTTATAAAGAAAAAATGAGTTCATGCGTACCTTGTCAAGTAAATGTAAAAATATCTTTTTATAATATTTTTTCTGGCGTTTTCGGATTTTTTCATGAAAGTTTATTTCCTGATCACAGCTATCTACACCACCCTTAGTAAATTACTGAAACAAATTACCCCGTATAATACTCGGGCGTGGAATTTTAGAGCTCTAGTGCCATGTCCGAGATAGTCTCGAGCATGGCAGTTAAAAGGTTAAAAAAAGATTTTTTTTATAGAAAAAATATAAATTTGTAATTTTGATATTTGTAAAAGTCGACATTGACATTTATATTTTGATTTAAAAACAAAGAATAATTTACAAGCTGGAATGAATACATATATTTTGCTGTTTCAGAATGGAGAATAAATATGAAATGAAATGAGAAATTCCTATTTTATTTTTTAAACTAGACTTCTTTTAGAGCGTAGCGCAAAAGAAATGAATGTTACATTTGCTTTTCATCCCAATAGTCACGCATGAATAATTCATTCATAACTTCCATTCTTTAGACAGGAGCAAATTTACAGAAGAAAGTTGTTGATATCCATTACAGGAAGTTGGTACGAATGCCCTTTTTATTTGAATTTATATCGCATTTACTGTGCGCTGCGTGCAATAATGAAGCTCATTTCGAGAAACGCACGCCATCCAAGCCCAGAAAGGCATAAAAATCAAATAACAAATGTGTTCCTCTCTTGTAACTTTAGATTCTCTTCAGCACCAAATAACAATGAATAATGGTGAAAGTTTTATGATGATTTCTATTCTTATGCTCTGTGTTATTGCTTTCTTTCTGAATGAGAGCTTAATTTAAAAATTTATGGATGACTCATTCTATATGATAAAATAACTGTTTTCGAAGTAATACTCTCATCATTTAATGAGGTTTTCTAAATTGCGAGTTAATCACTAGATAGTTATTAGTTTATTCAGAATTTATTATTTTGGGCTGGTTCAAAATTTAAACATTAGGTCTATTTGCCATTTCAACAATATGACATACTTAATTCTCTGAATTTCCAATTCACACCTTGTATCTTGCCTCCAGAGGTTTACTTTTTAAAATTTAGCTTGCAATTTACATTCAATAGGAATCCAAATGTTATTTCACCTCTCTTTCTCACAAAATTCAATATTTTTACCCCCCCCTACCCCTCTTTTTCTGTTAGCTCTAGTGATCTTTTCATACATGCGACTCATCTTATTGTCAACTTGTGACGGATCTATACGAGTTTCTACTAACTTCTTCTTTTATCTTTAAATCAAAATATTTATTTCAACCAACCTTTGTCGAGAAACCAGGCATGATTTACGTAAATGAGGAATATTATATAAATTCGGTTTTAGCGAGTTGAAGACAGCGAAGTGAAAGGTTAAGTTAAGTTAAGTTAAATGAAGTGAAGAGAGTGAGCTGTCGACACGTAGTTGTTGACAAGTTATGCGAGGTTGATACGTTTGATGTGTGCAAAGAGAAGTGGTTATTGAAGATTGAAAAGCAGTGTAATTAAATATTACAGAGCGTGAAGTCATCGTCAACTCATCCAGTTAAAGATAGTGCCTGAAATTCGCCGTGAAGGAACGGAAGCATTAAGAAATAAGGTACTGCAAATTTGATTAAGTAAAAGCTGATTATTAGTGTGCGGCGTAGTGGTAAATGTGCGCGTTTAAGCTATCTTAGATTCCGTTGAAGTTCTGTAATAATATTCCCGCAATTGTATATCTCACCTCTACACTCTACTGTTTTTTATATACCTTAATTATAATTGTGTTGTGTCTGTTTCTTAATAAGTGATAAGAATTAATAAATCAGTTCAGATTGAAATATTGTCTATGGATCATTTAGTTCCTCCTACCCATCTAGCCGGGTTTTCAAATAGACAGGGAGGTTCGAATGTAAGAGTTGACTATAGGTCACCACAAACTAATACTTACTTTTGCTTCATTCCTTCAGCCTCACCTCTTCTAGATCAAATGCAACAATAATTTACATTCAAAATTTTATTTGTTCAGTGTTTGATTTCTTGTAGCTTAAAGTATTGCGGTTTATAGTATTTCAATACTTCAACTTGCGTCGGTCGAGTTTCCATGCCTGCTGAATACAGAATCGATGGTTTTAAGATGGTCATACGGAACGCAGGACTGGATCTCCACGACCCACTTTCAAAAACAGCCACGAAGACAGTCGTGGCCTGAATGGATTGTATAGCTACGTCACGGACCCTTACGTAAGAAATGGGATCGATTTCAAAACGACAAGTGTCTGCATGAACAGTTCAATAACGTTTACAACAGCATGCGCATTCAGCTTGGCAACCATGATTTTGGCTACTCTTGACGCTACATCATAGACAGGAACATCTTCAGAGGTATAATCGACGAGGAGACTCGATGCAGAAATGGCGTGATGTCATTTTTCAGACAAATCCATGCTATATTTACAGCATTTTGAGGTCACATCCACGTTTAGTGGCAAATTGGAGAATCAGATTTCCATTGTACATTCAGAATCGTCATATTGGCCCATAATCTCGAGTGATTGGTCAGTATGACGATGAATGCTATTGGATAAAAGTCTTGGGCACATTGTCAAGTTTTCCTTTGGTTTAAATAAATATTTACTTCCATTCACTGTATTTACAGTTTATTATTATTTTTCTTCGAACCACACCACTCTATTTACAATATACACGACATAAAAAAAACAGGAATCTTCTTCGCCAACTGTATGCCCGAGACCACGTTTTTTCTTCTCCGTCCTTTTTTTGCTCAATGGCCAAGAAACCAGTTCCCCAGCTATTCCACCAGTTCTTCTTCCTTATCTATAGTGCGTTACTTCTTCCTTATCTATAGCCTTCAGTCAAGTTTTTACTGTGCTACAAGCCAAGCCTCCCCACTCACAATCAAGCTTGAACAACATCTTAACGCAATGGCGCGTTTATAACCGTGGCAGTTAAATTTCTAGACTTTTAAGGTTCATGATTCTACTTTTTCTTCGATAATACAGGAGTGCACGTTTCCAGTATTGTGGGACCGGACGTTAGGGTGGTTGTTTCCTGAGGGATCTGATTGTATCTCGAAACCCTCTTCGGGTGATCTCGGTTCTTTTGGGCATTCATCATCATCATCACCATCCAGTATTGTAGGGACCTTTCTTGATCCAAAAATGTTCGGTTACGGCCCTGGCCATCATATTCTCCAGATCTCTTACCAACAGAAAATGTCAGGCAAATGGTTTCTCAGCTACTGGCTCGTCACCTTATGCCAGCAACAACAATCGATGAATTGAGACATTGTGTTAAAGCTTCATGGGCAGCTGTGTCTCTGTTTGACTCAATACCTGCACGCATAAGAGCTGTTATTGCTGCCAGATATGGTTATTTTGGGTACTGATTTCTCATGATCTATGCTTCCAAATTTCTTGAAAATTTAATCACTTGTTATTTCCACTATAATATATTTATGGCCAATAAATATCTTTTTGTCATTTCCATTTCATCTTTGTGTAGAAATGTAAATGGACAGTAGTGTGCGTACAGACACCATATTTTATACCAATTATCATAACTTTACAATTAATCATAACTTAATTACATAGTTAACCAATTAAGTGATAGCAGCGACATTTGAATCCATTCATCATTTAAACTTTAGAGACATGCATAATTAAATGATTGAAAGACGAGACATTGAATCTTGAACAATTAGGTCCTTTACGAGGGCAAAGGGAATCGAGTTAAAATTTAAATTAAAGTGGAAACAGCAATTATTTTAATTGGAATTTGCGACACATTTTACAATCAGGAAATCATTAATTATTAAAACTGTCAGCGATTAACTCTGTTTGGCTGATAGTTTTGAGAACAATTCCGACATAAGTTGGAAATATTGGATGGCATTAAAATATCTTTCTTCCATATTCAAATATGCTAATTTATTTATAACTCGTACATCAGACTATCGATTCATAAAAATGCATTAATTACATCCCATGCAGAACGTACTTAAAAACTTTCTAAAATTAAAGGGAAAAATTTTTGAGATTATTAGGGCACCATTTTTTAATTTAAAAATATAAATTTTTATCTCACCTCCAGGATTTTTCTAAATAATTCGACTAATTATTTAAACTAAGTTAATTTTGAACACATTTGTATACAGGTGTGAATGATATAATTATAAGAACTACAATTTTTTTCTGTACAATTTTTAAGATATCAACAAAATGATATTCTTTTTAATTTGAGGTCCAATTTTTAAACTTACAAACAGTTTTGAAGCAGACACTTAAAAAAATCCCAGCAGAAAGTCAATTTTATTAAATAAATAGCTATATTTATCGGAAAGTAATGGCTGGAAACTTAATGAAAATCAATATTACCATAAAAAACGTTTACGTAATATTAGAATGCACGTAATATAAGAAATGAACAGCTAAAAGATATAAGACAATGCTATTTGTATTGAGTCAGAGTGAGAAAAATTCGAATTGAGTAAGCTACAGAAGTATTTTAGAAATATGATTCTATAACGAAGGAACATTTTTAGAAAATTACAGTTTAAATAAAAAGAAAACTATTGAACTTTTTTGGAATTAATAATATTTATTTTTATCGAAAATAATAATTTTAAAAAAAAACTACTTTTTGTAACTTTACATTATTTTTGCTTAATGCAATAAATGAGCATAATTGTTTCCATTATGTATAGTTTATCATAAAAGAGTTACGTTTATGTAGATGACAAAAATACTTCTACATCCTAAAAAAAATTATGCCACGTTTCCTTGATGTTGTCATCAATAACATATAGATGAGCTTGTAAAATCGTACATAACCACTCTGAACTTGAGCCGGCTGAATACAAAGTATTGAAGACAAATTTTACTGAAAACTCTCTGCGTCAGTTCAACCTAAATCGTCTGCTGATTTGCAACTTTGAATTTAATGAGATTAGAATATTGAACTGTATTATATATAAGCTTTTTTTCCAAATATTGTTGCTGATTCTTCTGTCATGGTGGAGTTTTCAACCAATGGACTAAATTCATGTGACGTCATAATCACATGATAATTTTAAACCACGTGTTTTTAGCCAATCGAGTTCAAAAACACATGTGACGTCAAAGTCACGATAAATGCAATTATTTATTTTCAGCAAATCAGTTCATGCACTTCGTTGTTGCCAAATGACGCTTTTTACAGAAACTTTTTTTTAAAAAAATTCATATTTGTCACTTTATTTAAAAGTACATGTATAAAACAAAACTTTTTTTTTTCTTTAATTTTGAAATCTTTTTGCAGAAATATCTTTTTATAACTCTTGAGCATCTTTACCCAATGATGCCATTTGAAATTTTACCTAAGTTTTACAAATAGAATAAAAAGTACGAGCTAGTTTATTGTCCGTTTTGAATTCAATGTAGAACACGTGTTACCGTGTTGAACCACATGTGACCGTCATGAATTTAGTCCATTCGATATCTAAATAAGAAAAAAATCTATGATTTCTCCACAAACGCAAGAACTAGAATTTGCAGCCCCGGGATTGAAATAACTAATCCCGGGATTTAATTATTGTCTAAATTATATTTTGAAAATTTTTTTCCATCAAAATTTGCTAAGAACTTAATTTTTAGAAAATTTATATTTTGCTTATGAAATATGTACGTAAACCTTTTTTGTGCAATTTTAAGTGCTATGAGTAAAAAAATATATGCAGCTCTCACTTTTCGTATGGGAGAAAGTCGCACAGATCTAAGTGGCTCACCAATACATAATATATAAGCAACATCTAAACAATAATATAAAAAACTTCTCAAGAATAGATTTTGTCACAGTACCTTTTTCAATTGAATGCCGTTAATTAATAGTGGATCTGCTTGAAACAGCGTTTCTCAAACTGTGGGACGCGGCCCCCTAGAAGGCGTAATAACTCTACGAGGCGCGCGCGAGCAAATTGAAAAATTGAAAACAAAGATTGTTTAAAAGGTAATTAATTTACTGAAAGCAAACAAACAAAATACACATTTACACTCAGATATAATACACATATATATGTATCAGTACTGCACAATGTATTTTAAAAATGATTTAACAATACTAAGTTAAGAAAAAGTTTAATAATTACAGGCTCCATGGGCTTGCCATATATTAAATCATATGGAAAAATTAACACTTATCTTGATAATCTGTACGGTTTATAATTAATACCTTAACAGCCGATTAAAAGTTACACAATTCGCTCTCCTATGCCACCGTTTTCCATGTAAGCGCTTGTATGTGATGTATTGAGAAGGGATAAAAGGAATAAATAGGGAAATCCTCTGAAATAAATAAATCCTTTGTAAACACTGTCAAGGCTTTTTTATTGCATTCCAAAGCCTTCGGAATAATTTTATGGATAACAGTGCACAGAAAAGTTCAGACTTCGGAAAGACGTATATATACGTACCAGGGCAATTAAGACTTTGGCTGAACGAGACGTTTATACACGCCGGTAGCACTCAAGAGATTAAAGTTGTTCTGTAGCTTTAGCATCCAAGTATAGTGTTAATGAATTAAATACATTGTTATTGTTTGGAGAGGAGGGGGGCGATGAAAATTATGACTAAATATTGGGTCGCAAACATAAAAAGTTTGAGAAGCACTGCTCTACCATTTTGTGAAGCTTGGATAACTCGTTAGAAATTTTCTCTGCATGTCATGAAAACAACTTGATCCAACTGCTAAATGAAATCCATATCCGCGCCTTTTTTAAAACAGCCTTTTTAGTACAAAGAGAGCAAATTTTGGCACACGCAAAAACGAAATGAAATGCTTAGTTTTAATACATGTACGTATTCGTCTATCTTAAAAAATGTGTTACTTCAATTACTGAATTGTTAAGGTAAAAAAAAATTCTGATCTTACCTTTTGGCTTCAGAAGTTGGCAAATTCATAATTCTTTACTTTTCTCCTCGGATCGTCCGTAATTTCAGTTAGTAATTTTCTGCCATTTTTTTAGCTGTTGCGGGATAAACTCCAACACTCAGTTTGCCGTTTTTGCAAATGTTTCCAAATAGCTTATTTTAGCACAGAGATGGTAGCCTATTTTGGCACAAGAATAGTACGTATTACCCTGTCAGAAACATACGCGTATAATTTTAGTTTCGTTATCAGTAAGGTAAAAAAAAAATCTAGTCTTGCCTTTTTTGCTTAGGAATTAAGTGAAGTTACGATTCTTCAATTTGACTGAATGTCTGTTTGGCTTCTGCATCATCTCGGAAGAGAAACCGTTTATTCTTGCGTTTCGGTGGTAAGCGGTAAAAATATATTAGCATCACCCTGAAACATTATTTTTAACATTTTTACGAGCAAAAAACCACAAAATTAGGATGGTAAAGAGAACCTTATAACGATGTAGTTTGAGCAAAAGTGTTGGCAACAGCCGAACCACTTAGACAAACATTAACTAAATCACGAGAGTATGCTAACATTCTGAAGAATGGAAACTTTTCCTCAGACAAAGGGGAAAATTTTGTATTGTTTTAAAAGTGTTTATATTCTCTGGGATGCAATTTGTTAATTTTTTTTTGTCTATCTAGTGATAGGAGCATCTGATCTTGCTCATTTCCTTCGAAAATCAGCTAAGTTAGAATTCTTTATTTTAATGATGGAATTTTTCCTCTGCTTGCCGATCCATTTCAGTTAGTAATTTCTCTACCGTTTTGTACCGATGGGAAATTTCTCCGTATCTTGTAAAAACTTGACGAAATCGTAAAACAAAAAACCCATATTGAAATGTTTGCAAGTAGCTTTTTAGAACAGAAATGGAAACCCATTGTGGTACTCGCATAAACGAAATGAAATGTGCAGGTATTCCTTCTTAAACAAATAGGAATTACTGAAATAGTAATGCTTCATGCTATTCTTTTCACTTCAAAATGTTGATATTTATTCTTGCCTTTTTTCCCGTGAAAAACGGGTAAACTTGCAATTTAATTTTTCCGAATTGTTTTTCTTGAGTTATTTTGAGGGCGACAGAACCCGATAGATTTTTTTGTGGCCAAACCCGACACAGCTTCTTTCTATCTCGGGAGAAAACAACTTGATAATTTTGTAAATAAAAGAAACCAGAGTAATAAAAAGGTTAGCAAATAGCTTATATTATAAACAAAGTCCATAAATTTGTGCATATTCATGTACTCTAACAAGCGGAATGCTTGCTGTTCCACTAATTATTTTACGCAATCTTTAAGATAGAGCAGTCATTATACTTAGTGTATAGGAGTGAATTTGATTTGCGTATAGATTCTTTTTAAAAGCAATTAGTTAGATGCCAAAGAATTGGACAGTGGGTTTTCAAAAAAAAAAAAAAAAAAAAAAAAATAGGAACTGTTTGAATCTCAGCACAATCTAGTACTCTGGGTTTTCAGAAAAGCTATATTCGTGTCCTGTCAGTGGCTTAGAGGTAACGTGCTCGTAACGCCAAAAGTTGCAGGTTCGACCCCGACTGGAGTGGATATTTTTTGGATGTGAAAATCGTAGGCACGCATATTATATGAGGTGGCATGTAAAAGATCCCCTATAGTATCGATTTGGATCTGGTAATCTCGGAAATATTTAGTACCAAACAAGAGCTTGAATTAAAAAATTAATTGAAGATTTCAAATTTGGTAACAAAGCCGCCGCTAGATGGTGCCACCATGAAATGGCTTTCACGATTGAGGACTTGCCGTGTCTGTTTAGGCTAAGTTGTTAAATGCAGAAAAAATGTCTCGATAATTCGAAGTTGAAGGGACAAATGTGAAAAATTTCGAATTATTAAGAGGGTAAGAAAACAAACTCCTGCACTTTTTTTCTAACACATTTAAATTTTAAAATTTATAATAGAACAGCTTTTGTACATGTGTGTAAAATTACTTTAAACTATTTTTAAAAAGTACATATTATACAGTATAAATGTTATACAGAAGTTAAAAGTCATGTATTATAAAATAATACATTTATGTAGTAATTCTCTTTCACGCCCCCACCAAATCTCTTCCATTCCTCATTGGAAATGAAATCGTTTCGCACCCGGTTCCCTCAGACTCTGTCCCCAACACCATTGGTTCTTCAAGGCAGGATCCAGTGCCGCTCATGTGCACCATTTAGTGCCACATACTATAAGTTACACAGATGTGCCATAAAACGTTATGTCAGTCGAACGCAAATAACTTAATCCTACGCATCATAGTAGCGAACCATCCTTTTTGAACACATGAATAGCAAGGCCACGTGTTGAACAAAAAATATGGACGGTTAACAACAGGTGCGGCTAGAATCATGTCCACTTGATGAAGGAAGGCAATAAAAGTGTCTTTTCGCCTGAGGAACCCGGAAACACAAAGGGATAGCAGACAGATGGCCATCAAAGGGGCAACGTTACAGGGGAGACAAGCAGAGACAATACAACACAAAACATGAAATCTCCAACCTGTTTGCTATATGGCTCCAAATAGTAAGTGTTCGAATTTTCGAGAGTTTTATACGATATCTTCGAATTATTAGGTGTTGTAGTTTGGCCAGCCACATATTTTACTTCGGAATATTGAATGTACCAAAACGTATTGTTTTAGTTCGAAATAATAAGTTTTTCTAGGGGTTGAGCATATACTTTGAGTTAGCGAAAGGTTCGTATTATCTAAAGTTTGAATTAATGAGAGCCGAATGCATATATATATATATATTTATATACTTGTATATATATATATAAAATTTGGCTAAAATTATTCTATCAGGACTATAGTTATCTTAGATACATAACTATTTTTTGTATATTTTTGTAAATGTATATATATATATATATATATATATATATATATAGGGAGAGAGTAATCTAATATAGTAGGAATTGAAACAAGAACATTTGTGAAACAGCTAACAAATTTCAGAAACTGAAACAATTTTGACAAAAACAAGAATTTTTTCAATATGTGTAGTTGCCGTTTAAAATTATATAATATTAATTATATATTATGCCGTTAGTTCATATTGAAAGTTCTGTGTAAGCCATAATCCTTCACATACTAAATTTTCATAATTCTCCTATGCATCAAACAGATTATTAACAACGAATTTTAATTTATACGGAAAAAAGACACAAATAATTCACATCCATCTATATATTAAAAATATTTGCTAAATATGGGACTATTGATATATATTTAGATACATTAATGTACGACGCATTTCTTAAAATTCTTCCAATATATTTTTTTCTTAAGAATGAAAATCGGGAAATTTTTATGTTGCTTTTTTAAACTAATAATATTTAACTATAAGTGAGAGTATTTCGTTCGTGTAAATCATATAAAATCCTAAAATTTTATCCTATCTTTTAACTTATAGAAATACTGGAAAGGTTTTAAAATTTTGAGCTTGCTTTTTACGTTAATGCTTCTTTATATTCTTCTGTTTGCATTTTTAAGACTCTTTCAGCGCGTCTCCTAATTATGTTATGCTAGTTTGAAACAATGGAAACAAGATTCTACTGTTGTATAAAATTTCACTGCATAGGACGTGAAAAAAGGGATTGTTAGTAAGAACTACCTTATTCTTTTGTCCTGATTTCCATTTCATTCTTTTGCATTCCTCTAACATTTTGTGGAACCCAGTTAGCAAAACAATCCTGTCGCAAGGCGTTAGTTTTATAGAAACTGAAAAAGTTTTCTT
>BMAO01006129.1:0-14250 GCA_019973975.1 Trichonephila clavata | reverse complement strand
GCTTTTGTCCTTCAATAAAAATCATGGTTTAAGAAGAGTTTCATTCCTTTAATAATAAAAATCTGGGGATAAAAAGAAAGTTGTGATCACGACCTATTTGGAGTCGCTCCTACCTAAGGGTGTGTGTGTGTGGGGGGGGGGAAAAGCATCACCAGAAACTTCATAATAATTATTATTTTATTACTATTCAAACACACTAATCAACCACAAGTGAGACTACAAGAGGAGACCCTAGGAGTGATATATAAAGAGAGCAATCTATTCTAAGTAAACAACTCTAAGTAAACAAGCGCATGTGATCTGTTTAATTAAATCTATCTTAGATTCTTAAATCTTAATCCACTAATTTATTATAGTAGCAAACTCCTTCCTTAACTCACGTTGTGATAATGAAATAAATCTCACCTACGAACAACAGTTCCATCCTCCTTCTATCTTACATTTACAAAACCTTTTTTTTTTTTGACTTTATATAGTCAAACTAATTTACGTATAAAGGTTTCTTCTTGAGGGATGGCTGTGAATTAACGCGAAAGCTAGCCCCAAAGTTTCCTCAAGAGGATTAATCATAAGGTCACGTTTCGATCAGTCACAAAGTTTAGCAAAGAAGTGTAGAATCTTTACCGAACATATTTCCAATATGTCCAAGAATGGTCTGAAACAAATATCACAGGAAGAACAGTTTTCAATGGTGTTTTTTAACGGATATAGAAAATTGTGTTCAGTTTCTATCTAAAGAAACGCATGATGTTAAAATCGGTGACAATTGTCTGTTTGAAGAAATTTCAAAACTCTGAATGTATATTTATATTCTGATAAATTATAACAATAGGAAATTCAACATGTTGAAATTGATAAAAGAGGGGTGGAAATATCTAACCATTTTTAAAATGAACACATTCCGTATGAAAATTTTGTTAGTCTTGTTGAATTTAAGTTGTGCTGACCTGGAGCTATTGCAGTAGTTGAAAGACCTTTTCCTATAGGCAATAATTTTTTGACTAGTAAGAAATCAAGAATGAATGTTAATACTTTAGCTACAACACTTACCGTACAGTTCAATATGAAGGATATTTCTTGCTCTAAAATTTTCGATACATTACAAAACGACAAAAAAAATCAATAAAAAAATACTCGTTTAAGTAAATAATTAAAATGGATGTAAGTCTAATTATATATATATAGTGTATTTTTGTTTTAATTAATAAAATGTTTCGTATATTTACCTTGTAATTCTTTTAAAAAATTTTCATCTTCCTTTTCATTTTGATAAAATTTTACCACCTTATAAATAAGAATTATTTGCCTTCATTTTAATTGGAGGGAAAAAATTCATGAAATAGGGATTCGGAAAAAGGGATTCGACTATATTTAAAAAGTTTCACCTAGTCATATGCAAAAAAATTTTAACAAAGGAATCAAACAAACAAAGAACCCCTTTTTACTATAAAAATTTATCTTTAATTTTTTAAAATTTATTTATTTTTGAGCTTATACGAATTTTTCCAGTCAATAACTTTTCCAATTTAAATCATAGATCGACGACAGATTTAAGCCGAATAGCATACCAACAACTATTTCACCACGAATGAATTATTTTTTTTTATCATTTTATCATTATGTTAATCTTCATTTTCCTTTGAATTCTTGCCTATCCCAAAATGATTGTAAATGGAAGCTCCATAAGCCAAGCGTGGTTCCATGAAAGTTATTAAACCTGTTGCACTAGCGGTTCAGCGAACTCTATTAAATGCCGCTGATTCTAATTTACGGAACGCTTACAATTGAATGAAGCTCCAGGTTTATTTAATTATGAAGGAAAGGCAATTGGGTACTTGAATTAATCTAATAAAAAGAACCTTTTCTTTTTTTTACGACATGGCAAACAAAAGAGATTAGAAGATCCTGCTCGACCGCTTTCCACTTGCCGTTTTTATTTTTCACGAAGGCGAAAAACATTCTCTCTTTGAGGCTTATGGGTAGCCGTCTAAATGGAGTTATCTAATTCCCTAGCTTTGTTTTTATATCTGTAGGAACAAACGTTTACATAAATTTATTCCGTAAATATTCTTTTATAATCATAGGCTTCAAGAAAATTTTTTAATGATTTAATTTATAAAAGTCTGCCAAATATTTTTTTTTACTTAAATAGGATTCTTAAGGGGGTCCGGCACTTCCATAGGAGCCCATGTTAAATTACGTAAGTTTATGTACCTTTTACTCAGAAACTACTTGCTTCTCATAGATGAAATTTTTACAGTATATGTACTATCACTAAGACTTTAATGAAGGTTTTGTCTTTTTACTAAAAATTAAAATAATTATGAATTTTTAAAAAAAATGTCCAATTGCCCCCCCCCCTAAAATTTAGTTTAAAAAGACGTTATCTAAAAAAGTTTGCTAGATATATCTTATCCACTCCATTAAAATGTGTAAACATTTTGAAAATATACTTACTCAAAATTTGGGGACCCTACATTAATTAGTTTCTGAGAAAAAGGTACACAAATGGGTAAAATATTGCATTTTGAAAAAACAGGCTTTAAAGTAAAAATTTGTAATTTTTGAAGATTTACCTTTTTTAATACTTTTCCAGAAACATATGAAACATTTTCTTTGCCCTCTGCTTCTACAAAAGACTCTTCTAATTTTCTTTTTTTCATTATTTTTAGCAATCTAGCCTTTTTTTGTATCTCAAGATGCTTTCGTTGGGCTACACGAATCCTACACGCATGTAACTTTTTAAAGCATGCCACACACAATTAAAACCTGGTTCAATACCACCATGTTTTAAAATGATTAATTTGGCTACATGGCCCATATTGAATTGTGCAATTGCCATATTTACCCCTAATTTTAGAGTTTTTAACTCCACAAACGTAGATTTTGGAATGACTGACCATATGGTATTATTAACTGACTCATTGGGATTTTGAGTCTTTCCATGTAGACATTTTTTTAATAACCTAGGGTCAGCTAAATCTCTAAAAATTGACTTAATTTCATTCATGAGGGAAAATAGCACATGGGTATGTTTTTTATGTTCATAATGCTTTTAGTTAAATCCAGCTTTTGCTTTCTGAAACTTGCACCATGAGTTTGTACCCGAGGGACACAATCTATGTTGAGGGCTCTTATTTGTAGACAAAAGATGGAAATAAACAGCCCAAACAGCAGTTCTCATGTTGTGTAAATCATTGATATTGTTTCTAATGGCCATACCATAATACCTCTGAATTTTTTAAATTAAAATGTCGATGAGTCGGTTGCGTCCACTTAGACTTCTTCCATCACTTAATTTTTTTCTTCTGTTTTTTCTTTTGAGAAGGGTACCCATACGCTTTTGGATATTCCCAATGCATTCTAATTTTTCCACTTGAGTATCATAATGATTCAGGGCTAGTATTGATGAAAAACCTCTTGAATCTCCATCGCCCAAATATTTTGTGTAACGAATGCCATACTGATCTTCGGATCTTTCAGATATCGCCGTTGCACCTTTCACTTCCATGCCTCCACTTGTTCCACTATAGTTAGCAATACATGATGGTTAATGAACAGAATTGAATGCAGTTTTGCACCGACAATGTTTCGAAAACACTTCAAAGTCAATAATTTTTCCAGTATCAACACTAGCAACTGTAACAATACCATTGAGGGACTGGTATCCTCTTTTCTGCCATAAACCATCTAAGGCAACAGCGATGTCACGGCTACCTTCTATTTATGTTGCCTCCTCAACAGAATTTCTCATTGATTTTTCGCAGGTTAATTTAGAAGAGTTGAACAACAATTCTGTATAAGTGTGGAATTTTTCAGGTGGAGATGGCAAGTTCATAAGTCCTCAGAATGTTTCTGCAGCTGAACGACCTCTTCCTATAGATCTGAAAGCAAATACCAATTTGATATTTGAGTGGAAAAGTTTTTTATTCTTCAATTTACTTGACGTATGGAAACCATGTTTTTTTGCGCAAAAACTACAACAAAGTTCCATGTAATACACAATTCCAACTCTTTTAGAAGCCTCCAATGAGACGGTATGGCCACAGATTTTACAAACAGCAAAGTTCAATAAAGCTTTATTCAATAAATTTAATTCTATTAAAGCATTTTTTTTTTCATTTCTTCCTTCCATATCTTTATATAAACTGTTCTTTGAAATAAGTTTTCGTTTTGAAGCACTTTGAATAACAGTTTCTGTGCTGTCTGATGTGATAGCTGGAACATTTTGAGCATTCATTTTTTGAACGCCGATATTTTTGAGTTTTTTAAATATTTTTTAGATCTCTCCATAATTTTTGTCATTAATAAAATACTAATAAATAATTTAATATAAAACGTGGATTAAACAGAAAAAAAAATCTGGATAAATAAATTAGAATTCACAATTAGCAAGTTCAAGCAAGAATAATCAGATTTAACAACAAACCAAATGAAAAAAAAATAACTGTGTTGAGTTGTCTTTTCTTTTCTTCAAAGAAAAATCGTTTTATTTATGTGTAAAACAAAGGTTATACTAATTGTAGACAAAACAATTGCACTGTGTGTCATCGAAAAATTAAGCATGATGAAAGACAGGTGCTCCTCGAGGAGCACCTGTCATGTGTCAAGCAAAGTGGCTTCCTTTTAAAAAATAAATAAAAATACTTTTAATTATTGTATTTCCATATATCATATATCATTTTAAGCAGAAATGTTTAAACTTTTCAAAAATATAAAAAAGTCAAAATCGATCATTTTTCAAAAATTCATGTGCCGGATCCCCTTAAAGAAATATTTACAATTCTATTTAAATATAAAATATATATTACCCTAAGATATATTACCCTAAGATATATACCGCACAATTTCTTAATTCAGAAACATTGCCACTCTCTTACCAAAAAGGTGATATTTCTTCCCTTTCCCTTCCGAGAAAAAATTAAAATAAAGTTTTCATAATGAACAAGGGTGGTTCAATTATATATATATATATAAAATATGACAGGTCTTGAAAGAGCAGCATGATTTTTGGAAACTATTTTAACAACATGCACATGCATGTAAATAGTGTCCAAAATTAAAGTTAGAATTATAAAATAAATAGAAATTAGAGCTGCTATTATTTTAAAAAAGAGATGCTGTATTGAGTACTTTAGAAAACGATTTCAATTTTTTCATCTATTGTCTATTTAATAGGGAAGGGGGCCATTTTTCTATAGTAAGAAAAAATTAATTTTAAGTTGAAAAGTTCAATTTTTTGAAACTACCATATTTGAGTGTAGGATTCTTCTTTTTAAAGGAAACATCACCACACACAGATTGCTGTTAAAATGACTGCACGGAATCGTTTAAGCAATGAATTGCGACGGAGAGCCATTAGTATGCTGGAAGCTGGACATTTGACGGAAATTGTTCGTTGGCGACAAGTGTCTTGTATGGTGATCTCCAGATTATGGCAATAATTTCAGACATCAAATACGATTATTAGGAGGCTCAAACAAGATCGCCGGAAAGTCACAACACATACGAGGGATTATGTGGCCTTCAATGCACAGCGTCAAAGATGATTGCTAGGTAGATGTCTGAAGATTTCACTGCTGTGTCTGGAACAATTGTGTGGACATAAATCGTTTAGAGACGGCTGGTTAAAAGGGGTATTTACATCCGAAAAGCAATAGTGAATGTCCCCTTATAAAGTTTCTCAAGAGAACCCGTCTGTCTTGAAGACGTGAACACCATTCCTGCATAGAGCAATATTGGTGCCGCATCCTCTTTAGAGACGAACTGCAATTCAGCTCACTAATGGATTCTTGACAAGTTTTCGTCAGGAGAGGGCCTGAAAATAGCTATTATTCACAAATATCAGAGAATTCGATGGCATCTTTGAGCGGGAAAGGATAATGTTACGGGAGTATACTAATTCATATCTTCTAAGTTGGTACAGTGACAGTAGAACGTTATAATAATGAGATTCTCTAACCCTATATACGAATTTTCAAAGAGCCAAGGGAGACCAGTTCCTTCTTATGGACAATATTGCCTCAAAACACGAAGTTATGCACTTGTTGACGATTATCTTGAAGAAGAGGGTGTCCGCCGTATGGTGTGGTCAACAAGATCTCGAACACTTATGGCATTATCTAAAAAGAGCTATTGCATGTCGCTAACTCTCTTCAAGGACCCTTCAGAAATTATGATTGGCACATTTAGAAGAATGGAAATTACTGCAACTATCGTTGACCAATAACCTCATTAATAGCATTAGAGCGTGTTGTGATGCTTGCATAGCTGTTTAAGATAGCTACAATTATACGAGCAATAAAGAGTTATGATGCCCTGAGCTCCTATGCAAAAATAGACGCCCCTAAGATCCTTTAAAGTAGACAGTATATATTATATATGTACAATATATTATATACTGTATTCTTTATCGATTTTCAAACTGCCATTTTGTCTCTAATAAACTCAAGATATAATGAAAACGCTCTAGTGAATTCCTGTAGAATGAAATTAGCTGAACTTGGGAAGTCTAGAGAAAGCATTGCCCTCCAGTGGATTCTCAGCTACTGTAACATTTCTGGAAATGAGAAAGCAGATAGGCTTGCTAAAGAGGGATCTCTTATGCCTCAACCTGACTCTTTCTTGCCTCTGGGTAACATCAAAAGAATCATTTACAGTGTGAGTGAGTGAGTGAGTGAATATTAATGTCCCACTGTTCAGCTACACGAGGGCTTTTGGGGACGGTCCGCGTAATTTTGAACCATGGTCAAGTGACGCGGACGACACCTGAGCTGGAACCCCCCTTTCCTAACTAGAATCACTTACAGTAAACTGCAAATTAATACCGCCTCCCTGCATGGTGAAATAGCTGCAGGTAAAAGGTGGAATATCTTGCTTAACAAAAGTGGTAGAGTTCCCAGTTCCCTGCCTCGATCTGTTGGAGTTACGTGCTTTCGTTTACTTAATGGACATGACTACTTGCAAAGGCATTTACATCATATTGCAGTAAAGGATTCTGCTTGGTGCCCTCTGTGCAACTAAGGTGAAATGGATGATGACCACCTCAGACACCTCACTATTGTTTTAAAGGTTTTTGTAGACAACTCTACGGAGACAAATTTTAATTCTTTTTATGCTTCGTCATCATTTTATTGGGCTGCTCGTCGACTATAATGGCAGAGATGTCGAAGACGGGCGTAGGATAAAAAATATTATACACTATCTGAAATACCAGTATAAACAGTAACTCGTAACAAATAAACCTGCGCGCGTCACTCATAATATTACACACATAGGCACAAACCCAATCGACCGACTCCTCTTTCTATCTAGATATGATGATGTATGGACGTTTGAAGTGGTTGGAGAATTAGGACAACTAAAGAAAATTTGCTTAACAATACGGAAGATACCACCCAGAGGACAATAACTGACACTTATTTATAACATGCCTCGACTTAAACACGGATGACGCACTTTTTCATAACAATGCAGTCTTACTCTAATAACAGTTGGCATATAATTCAAATTTCACAGTTTTTCGGAGAATATATGTCCTGAAATAACAATTGAAGATTAAATTATTCAGATTAGGATCTTATTGAGGACGGTGCGAGAATGAGACGAGGATCCTATTGAGCCGGAGCCCATGCCTTAAGACGTGCTTGATATGAGGCTCTCATATATAACTATTACTGATATTCTTTCCATCCTGTCGAATGACACATTCTTTTAGTTCCTTCCTCAAGACATTTCAACAATGTTTATAGCTACAGAGACAGCCAAGGTTAAATTTATTTTCTTCTAAAAACATAATTTATCTCTACTCATCATTCCATGACAAGACATTTTCAGCCCATTTCATTCTTTTTCTGGATGATGTTTAAGTGTTTATGTTTTCTGCATTTTCATAAATTTTATATTAGTATTTGATTAAAAGTCTCGCCAAAGTGTGACATGTGATGTTTTTCGCTGAAAGTTTCGAAACTTCTCAAGTTGAAAGACTTTTTGAGTTGATTAGCGAACAATTTGTTGATCGTCCTGGGTTATGAAAATCATTTTTGTTCCAGATCGTTTTACATTTTGTTTGAATCATCTTTTCTAATTATGACAGTGGGAATGGTAGTTTTAGAACGCTTCGTCAACTTAGCTATTTCTCTTTCAGATTTACCACTACCCTTTTGTTACACAAAATTTTCCTCACTTCTTATCCGGATAACTCTTTATCCCGTACCATTTACAATTATATCGTAGACAACGCGGCCAAATTCTACGCCTTTGCTTCTCATGTAATGTTTTCACGAAGTATAAACGCATGCATTTCACAATGATATTATGTGATATTTTATATGCTAATTTTCTTAGGTGATTTAAAAATTTCTTGAGAAGCCTCATTTATTTCTTACAAAAATGAATAGGTTTTATTGAAATTAAAATTAATTTTTAAAGTTGAAGTGTTAGTACAGAAAGTGTTCCACGTTTATATTTAAATACGCAAGCTACAAAAAGAATTATGTACAGCGTCTCTTTTAACTCACGTTGTAACAATGTCTGGGTCAAAACCTTAAAAGTTTTTTTCCTTCACTTTTTAAAGTGTTCAATAGAGCCAGTGGCGCAACGTACGCACCCGCATCGCGGGGAAAGCCTGCTGCCTGGCCAAAGCCTGGCTGCCACCAAGTACTTACCCTTTGTAAGAACCGGCTTGGGCCCAAAACCTTACTTTGCAGGGGGCCCTAATATTCTCCGTTACCCCTCTGAATAGAGCTGAAATTTTCTGTACACGATTGTTTTGGAAACCAATGCGATAGTTAAATTATAGTTAATAAAATTAATCGATTCAAACTTTACGCAAATAATTAAATTTTACTCATAATTCCAATTGCTTACAACATAAAACAGTCGATATTGAAACCAGCAAATAAACCATCACCTCGTAAAATTAAATTATTCAAACTAATTATTAAATAAATTCAATTTGACACAACATTTCCTTTCGCTCTTAAAATTTAAGATATAAATAATTATTTTTCTCAAAGTGTGAAGTTTGAAACACAAGGCATTTAGATACTGGGCCCTGGTGGGATCTTGATTGTTCATACTTCACTTTAGATCGTGTGTTTTGATTTAATAATTTTAATTTATGTATTTAAATATGCCTTTAAATAAAATATAGTTTCACCAAAAAATGAATGAATAGTTATTTAAGGTATGTGACCACCCTAAAATTATGAATTTTGCCAAAAATTGATATATAATTTTTTTAATAATTTTATTTTATAGGCCATCTTATTAGCTTTATAAAACTATCAAGTTTATTATCTTCTGTTCACTAGAACAAAAACTACAAGCGTTTTAGTAAAAGCAAGATGCCATTACTTTAAGCAAGTTGTCATACTTTAAGACGCGTTTACTCGAAAATGTGTGTTTTCTTAAAAATGATCAAACGGGGCCAGCGATTGCTCAGAAAGTTTTGAAAATAATTAATTGAAATTTTTTGTGTATAATAGTAAAAGTATCTTAACCTTGAGATTTATCAATCACTGTTTTATTACAAAATTTACAGTCCCTTATGCGAATATAATCCCTGTTTTTTAAGTAATTTCATATAATAACTAAGAGAAAGTGCTGTAGGTTTTGTAAAAAATAAAATATCTCTTATCCTGAAGGCAATTTCAAAAAGAAATAACGTAGCAACACATCAGAATTGAAAATTGAAAATTTACTCATAAACGTTTGGTGCAGAATGAGCCACGTTTGTATTATTTTTTCAATTTTTACCCATTTTTTCCCATTTCAGTAATAAAAATTTATTTTTCTCTTATTAATTTTAGCATATTCTTCTTAAATGTACTAAACAAATCTAAAAACCACAAAAAATCTCCATTTTTTTAAAAAGTTGTCTTAAGTAGTTGGATATCTTAAGCAAAAGATCTTTAAATGTTAAGATTAGCTGCGCCAATTTACTTCACATAGAGCATTGCGCTTCAACGCTCACCGCGGACGGTCAATGTCTGATAATTTTAACCCTGGCCGCTAAAGGGCAGACCTTGATTGCTTAAACTTCCTTTAGAATGTGTTCTGATTTAAAAATTTTAATTTATGTATTTAAATATGCCCCCAGAATAAAATATAGTTTCACCAAAAGATGAATATATGGTGACTTAATCTGTGTTACAAGTGTCACCTACCCATGCATTGTGTTTAGTTACAGGGATATGTGCTTCTATTTTTTCACACAAACTGTGAAGTCTATTTTTATTTATTTTTCAAAAAAAGGCCCCTAAGGAATTTTGACGCAGGGCTTTCTAAGGACTATCTACACCAGTGGTTTCTCACTTTCCTACTCGTAGACAATTTGAAAATTTTAGTCTAGATAGATTTAATGTGCTTTAGCTCCTTTACGGCTAATTTTATTGGCATCAGGGCTGGAGCTCACAACTCGACAGACTACGAGTTCGCAACCACCACCACTTGTGTGCCTATCACACCCAAGTAAAAAAAAGTTCAGATGATTGCACTGTATCACGTAGATACACAGAAACAGTTCTGTTAATAATATGGAAGTAGGGATAGCAATAAAGGTATACCGGGATACCGAATACCGGGGATTTTAAGCCATTTGTACAACTTTGTAATACCGGTATTCACGTTTAAATACCGTATTTTTTCGGTATTTACCAGAACTTTTGGAGTGAAATTTCTTTAGGCGTGAGAATGAATGGAAAATTTGCCCAGTTTTGCGTAACAGGGATAAAGCGAACGGAAGTAGTGATTTTCCCCGCCATTCCCCCAAATCGTCGCCATAGTGATTAGATAGCGAGCGGGGGTCACCACGTGACTTGCGTTATATCCGTGAAAAAGTTGGACGATTGCTAAGGGGAATTACATCAGAGGTATGAAGTGTGTGGCATCTTGCTGCTAGGCGTAAAGGCTCTATGTATTGGAGATATTAAGTGGGTACCCGTACTACTTGTAACGAACTCGCGTGACGTATTTCGTAGTTTTTATATAATTAAAAAAACGTGCCGTTTTCAACGACAATAAACGCACCCAAAACCTTTCCATTATGTGGCTCTCCTCTTAAGGGGAGTTTCTGGGGCATTTTGTATATGCCACTAACGTTCGCGCCAGAATCACTACGGATAGCGTCTTGTAAACAAATACAGTGGCTTTTGTTAGTGATGCATTAAGTTTATATTATTAATTTTTATTTAAATTAAATCAAAATTAATTCAGGTCAGATAGCCTAGAACAAACGCAAAAAAGGGGAAAAGAATTTCGTAAAGTAAAAAAAAAAGCAAAATAGCAGCAATTCCTGGCAAAGTCTATATATCACCAGGTACTTCTGTCGCAGCTTTTATCATCTTTATCCATCAAGTTATAGTGATGTACACACCAGAGGCTGCTGCAATTATTGGATCCTATGATGATTAAAAGCCGATTATCTTAACTGGAGACTTAAATGATAATTTTACTTCAGAAGAAGCAAAGTCCCTCACTGAATTCTTGAAACGGTCATTGAATTTGACAGTGAATTACTGATTCTAGAGAAGGAAAACAATATAAGGAATCACGATTGATCCATTTTCTCACGTTTTCTTGATTGACTACAATCGAAGATTTTTATATCCTACTTCAGTTACCACACACCTAGTGTGTCTTTCTTGAAAAATGATAATGCCAGAAATTGAATAAAAATATTATTTTCATACAATGAATGAAGTTTGAATTTTATTTGATTAAGAAAAATTCCCAGCAGTTTAATATAATAAGATCTATTCCTGCTTTACGGCCAACGTCGCCAAGAAGTTTCACTTCTATCGCGTGGCTTTCCACGTAGTTTTAAATAGTCTCCACTATATGTTTAGAGATCACCAACACAGAAGAAATAGTATACGTCTTTGTTTTTATACTATTTCCCAAATGGGCGAAATGAATTAGACTGTGAATATAAAGTTGCAGCATACAATCAAGAGGAGTGATAAGATGTGAGAATCATCCAAGGAGATGGGCCAAAACTATTCTATTACAGCTCAGAGTGATACTGCACACGCGCAGGATTCATAGTCTGATATTCGTATCTGTGAAAACAAGATTGTAGTTGTGAAGAAAGTGCGATATTTTTTTAAATTGGTGAGTTTGTTATTCAGATTGTATTATCATACAGTAAAATTGAAGCATTATGTTTTTTTAAGATCACATTTCAAAAATTTGTAATAGTTCCACAGACTGAATAGTGATATTTACACTTTTTTATGATTTAAATAAATAAGATGTTCTTTTACATTCTTGTGATTCTGTATATACTGTTATAATTTAAAAGTTACAAATTATTTTTTGTGGTATTATACTCTCTAATAAACTGGCAAATAAAACAAAGAAAGACACGAGCCTTCTTTCTTTTCCTAAAATTTCTACTACCGGTATTTTAACCGGTATCCCGGTATTAAGATCTAAAAAATACCGAATACCGGTGTTGAACTTTTGGTCCGATACTGCAATCCCTAGATGGGAGGGACTAGTTTTCCAGATTTAAAGAATTTACATTTTCTACATACATAAGATGATACATCCCCAAACCACACCGGTCATCACGTTTCCTCTATGTTAGTGGTCCCCAACCACTGGGCCGCACGGACCGGCCCGTGGACAAAATGCAACCACTTCGTCCAAGGAACATTAAATTATTTCTATTTTATTTACTGTGCTGTATTTCTCTCGGGTTTGCATGACTTCGCATGGAAATCACTTTATATTCCACGTTAATATTATTAATGAGTAAATTATAGAGTAAAAGTAGATTAAAACTATTTTTATTTTAAATGCAATACTTTTTTATAATTGCATTTACATTGATCTATTGTTGATCTTTATTTTAAATATTATTTTAAGATATATTTTTCTAAATGCGAGTGATGAATAGTGCTCCACGAAAATACTTTCTTTTTCTAGGGGTTTCACCAAAACATCTTCCAGTTTTAGGGGTTCCTTGCGTTGAAAAAATTTGAAGATTACTGCTCTACACGGTAGATCTTCAGTGTGACGAAGGCTCTAACTAATGAGCTCGCTCGCTGGTCACGAGTCCGTGACTATAACCACTGGCTACCGCAGCCACTCAAAGATGAACAGGAACTGATATTAAGACACCATTGGTTGATTAATGATTTATTAATGTTGCATTTGGAAGCTATATGAGGGGTATTGGAAACGATCCTCATCAATCAGAACCTGCGCCAAATGACGAAAAAAGGCCGTTTGAATTGACACCCCCACTCTTTAAACTTCAGCATCAATGAGTCTAAGAAGCCATGGATACATTAAGAGTTATGATCCGGCGAAATATGCAGATAAAAATCTGATTTGTAAGATGACAAATTATGCAACAGATTTGTCAAAAATTCTGAGTTATTAATGAAAAAGAAATTTTGGTACGTCATATTATTGCAACCGTATTGGCGAATTGCATGAAACGAAGCACATGATTGCCAATTCAGCACTTACGACGCATACGAAATCAGGTTGGAGATTTTCTTGAACGTTGCCATTGTTGCGATAGCACGTAAGTACCAAAAACGAAATTTATATCATAACGCTTTAAGCGTTACGTTTTTTTTTTCTGTAAAAAAATTGTAAAAATCTGGCATGTTGAAGCTTTGACATTTCAAGGTACTTACGTATTATCGTAACAATCGCCAACTCTATTAATAACTCGCCAAGTTGGCAATCCGATTTCCTATGTGTTGTACGCGCTGAATTGACATCCATGTGCTTCGATTCATATAATGTCGCCAATAGGTTGCACCAATACTTAAGTACCCATTACAACACGATTCATTAGACAAACACCAAAAATTTGTTTGGGCGATTTAAAAACATTACGCCAAAAATGAGTAGTGCACCGATCATAAAACAAATTTTAAACATTTCTCATGAAAATACGAAAAGAACACTTATAAACGAGGTTATTGTGCATGAATGTATTTTGTTATTTTTTACTATGTATTAAGACATTATTACTTTGTATAAAGGCAGATTTACATGTATTGAGAAGTTTCTAAGTGTTTATTTTAGTGCAAATGCTGTGCATTTTTTTTGTATCAATTTCTGGAATCAATATTTATAAGTTTATAAAACAGTTTCCTTTCATTGTCACTCTAATTAAGTTAATAATCTTGCTTCTACTGCAATAAGAAATGCTTATTTCAATACAAATTAAAACAACAACTTTATTTCGGAATCGTTTGGTGTGGTTTTTTTCGAAGAAAAGAA
>BMAO01006128.1:0-64139 GCA_019973975.1 Trichonephila clavata | reverse complement strand
AATTTATAATTATTTTTTGGTGCAACTTAATTTTACTCTGAAGGCATGTTTAAATACAATTAAATTATAAATCAAAACAATTTAAATATAAATAATCAACATCCCCCCTCAGCGGGCTGCCGTAAAATTATCAAACGTTGACTGGTCCAGAAGAGAAAACTGTTGTGAAGAACTGCTATACAGTATTACGTCATGGATTCTTTTTTTCCCAATGGGGCTGCAGATTCATATTTTTACCATTTTCAGACCTAGTACATTCTCCAGGGGCTGGTATCCCTTTTTAGCACGGCACCATGTAAATGATACCAATTGCCGACGGTAATTTGGGCACCCAGTTTGACGATGTGAACTTATTCTAGGAATTTAATTTGCCAAGAGCATAATTAATTTCATGATTCTGGGGATATGATAGAATTTTGAAAGAACTTTCAACCAAATGCAAAAATATTACACATTATGATATTGAACTGTACATACACCTACGTGAAATTTGCCAGAAAAAACAGAAAATTATTTTTGAAAAAAAGGTATTGTGTAATACAAAACATTGATTTTTTTTCCGAATATCAATATATTGGCACTTGTAATGAGTGAGAAACAGGACGGTTTCTATCAACTTGGAACTTCTGAAGGAATTTTAATACCAAGTATATGCGAAATCACAATTTAACAGTAATTTTTTTAATGGCAGTCTCATTATTTTGTCAGAATAACATTTGTACCTTTAGGAATGTAAGTCATCGATATAATATCCTTATCATGACCTCTTTTCATACTTTGCCTAAATAGCTTTAGGCATTGTATAGAATGCCTGGGCATTCTATACAATGCCTAGGCAAAGTATGTAATCAATCTCATATTTCATACTTTGCCTAAAACGTCCGGCATGTATAGAAGCTAGGCATTCTATAGAATGCCGGCATTTCATACTTTGCCGTAACATATATATATATATATAAACAGTATATATTTATAAAACGTCATGAAATACCCAGCGAAGCGGGCGGTAACGGTTAGTACAAGGGGTGATCAAATGAAAAGGTACGAAACGACATAAAAATGAAACAGTTAAATATTTGCATATTCCGCCAAGGGAGAATGTAGCGAGACATCTCGGGATGCCATTGGAGACTCTGACTGGATCGGATCATGCGCGGGTGCCCGCATGCGCTGGAGAGAGCAAAAGCTCTTATAAAAAGCGGCGTCCAAATGATGCGAGCACAGAATTACTCGAGCACAGAAAAAGCATTAACTCCGATGTGTACTGTGAGACACTCCGACGCCTACGCAGGTCCATCAAGAACAAAAGACCGGGGCTGCTCACGGAGGGTGTGGTTCTGCTCCATGATAACGCGCGTCCACACGTCTCCAGAGTCACACAAATGGAACTGGACAAGTTCCAATGGGAGACGTTGGACCATCCGTCCTACAGTCCGGACATGTCACCCTGCGATTTCCATGTGTTTGGTCCACTGAAGAAACACCTGAAAGGAAAGCGCTTCAACTCGGACGACGTTACTCAAGGACACTGTGAAGGACTGGGTCTCGTCACAGCCACAGGAATTCTGGGAACAAGGAATCCTGCGGCTTGTTCATCAGTGGGATCGTTGTGCTCAGGCCTATGGTGTATATTTTGAATAAAGTCTATATTTGTACCCACTGTGTCGTTTCGTACCTTTCATTTGATCACCCCTTGTATATATATATGTGTGTGTGTTTTGTAGCAATTTTTAAATTCCGTTTTTTTTTTTTCTCCTTGATCTTTATATCTTATGGTTGGGGATGGTACGCTCTTGAAAAATAACGGATTGCTTTAAATATGTTACTAGTTTGAGTAGTGATGTTAAGGCTACACAGTGCCCGTTTTAAAGACAGTAATATTGAAAGTAATTTGTGTTTTCTTTTTAGATTATATTATTAAATTTATTCTTCAAATAAAAAAAATTTTTACCGGTCTTAATTTTAAAAATTACAAATTTTTCTTGTAAAATACTCAATTTTTAAAGTTTTTTTAGTTATTTTCAGTGATTTCTGTTTCTTAAGATTATTGAGAACAAAAGTTAGTATGGATTTGAACATTTCAAACTAATATTCCCTACTAAAAATTCCTTGTTGAATTTTAATAATTATTTTTACAGCTATGGAAAATATATCAAATTTTTTAAAACTATTAATTTAAGATTTTTAGAAAAAATAACTAGTGCTCTCAGACCGAAATCCATACTAACTTTTAAAGAACATATATATATATATAAATTCTACAAAATTTTTTCAATATTATCTTGAACAGAAAAATCCTTGGGAGAAATATATCCTCAAAATTGAAAAGTCTGAGAAAAACACAGTTAGTTTCTAAAGGCATGAAACAAAAATTAATAATGCCTCTAAAGATCTAATTAAAAAAATGTTTTTATCCAAATTATGTACACTGTATCAAAACACTACTTTAATTAAATATGTTATATGAGGATATATTTTTTTTATATTTAAAATATGTTTTACATAAAATTGATAGCATTTGTTATATATATACGATGACAGAGATTACTCAGCCTAATCTTATCATGATGCTTTCAAAAAAGTTTTGAAACACTTATAAAATAATAATGATACAAACTGAAATTAGAAACCCCCAGGTTTGTACGTATAACACTAATTTTTTCTCAGTTTTAAGTCGGTGCAATTTAAAAAGTTTGATTTTTATTACATGACTTGAAATTATTTTACTATAGTGTTATAATACATTTTGTAATATCATAGATAAATTCAGTTATATTTGTGTATACGGAATACTTGAACTCAATAAAGTCTCATTGTAGTATCAGCTGAAAAAAGGCTGATTTTAAGTCATATAATTTTCAGTAGTATTCCACCTCTTCCAAATATTGTCTTTTAGTAACACAAGAATGTTTTTGAGCCCGGCAAATTTCTCAATAGGAAAAAATTAATGAAAGCAAAAAAAGCTTCTAAGGTTTTTAACTATGTGTAAAAACACAAATATTGCTCTTTAAAAATTAAAAACCTCGAAACATAACTGAACAGAAACGATTTTAGTAGTAAAGTAAGAGTTAATAGCCATTTCACTGAACGAACCGATTATTCTCCAAATATCTCTCTTTATATAAAAAAAAATTTTCATGATGCTGTAAAAAATTATTTCAAGGTTTTTTTAAAGGTGAAGTTAACAAAAGAAACTACATCTTTTTTACAGAATGGAGCAAACTCACAGTTTGGACAATTTACATTTATGATAGGGAGGCTTTGCATGAACGTGCAAAAATAGTTAAACGTGACGATGTGTTACAAATTTTACAGCCATTATGAAGAAAAAACCGTATGAACTACATAATACAAGGAAATTACAGTTTTACAATTTGAGCTGTGATAGAGTTGCATAATTTGTACAATGGGAGTTGGTCCGCCATTAGGCAGATAAGGGAGGGGCGGTACCTCCTTCCAGTTTTTAATTAAACTTTTAAGAATGGAAAAATGCTTTAAAATGATTGCTAACTAATCACTCTCTCTAAACTGTCGAATATTGAGATTGTCAACTCTCAGAAAACTTCAAATATATTAAAAACTGATTGGTTATCAGACTCCTTAACCTTTTCAATAGAATTTTTGCTATTCCTGGTGGGCGCAATAGCTTAGTGGTTATGGTCACGAGTTCATGTCTGGAGTGTCATGGGCTCAAATCCTGTTGCCACTAAAGACCCTCCGTGTAGATGAGGTCATTCCTCCCAATTATGAGGTAGTTAGGAAAGAGGGATGCCAGCTCAGGTGTCATTCTCGTTACTCGACCGAGGTTGAACATTACGAGGTTTGTGATCAATAGCCTCTTGTTGCTTTATAGAGCGACACTAATCTCTTCTCTTTCTTTTGCTAATCCTGCTCCAGGCACATAAATTACTTTAATAAACCCTGTAAAAATTTTCATTTATAGTTAATCTTTTATCTTCAAAATTTACATATCTAATATTGATTGAATTTTTTTCCTAATGGGAAATTTTAGAGTGCAGTCCATTTGTACGTAGCTGCTTTAATTTCGGAAAGGACTTCCTTTCCAAATACAAAAATAACTTATTTTTGAGATCTGTGCATAATTCTCTGTTTTACGAATTTTTTATTCTGCTTATGTGATCCATTAGCACAGAGTAGTAATTACTTAACAATTCGATTAAAATTTTCCATTATATTCCATTACATTAAAACTGTTTAAATGTAATTTTATAGCAAAAACATGAAGAAAAATTACATTTTCAAAACATTCTCTTTTCATTGAAAATACTTCTATGTAATATTTTTTCTATGTATATATAGTTAGGATTTTTCTTTACAGAGCCTGGATTAAGATTTTTGAAACATTCACATTATTTATCGAGTTACTATTGAAATAACAACCAGGCTTCTTCATAAAAATTTCGCTACTTTATTAATATAAGTGCACTTCTAAATTATACCTTCTAAAAAGTCCAGTTGAGGTAGGGATTCTTGGGAGCTTCCCAAATCGAATAACAAAAACTAAACTTTCGTAACATCAAGAATTATTTTGAAGATTGTCGAATTTTAGATATCCATAATAATAATGTTTACGATAAATTTTACATCTCGCCATATTGACATCAATAGGAGTATTGTAAAGTTTTCATATGCAAGAGTATATTTTTTTAATTCTTGATTATTTTAGGGCCCCGGTGCATAGCATCCATTGACCACTCCCTGCAGAAATTAGCTTTAAGAGCTTTCAGTCTGGTTGAAATGAAAATTCTACAAATGTTTCACTCACTAAGAAAGTATACACCCCACAATAACCCCCTTTTTTCAGTCCCAAAATAGATTCCAATCGCCTCTCCCTGAAATAAACAGCTATCCTATTCATGTGTTTCCCCCACCCTCCTCACCTTACTCAAGGTCACTTGACCGTTTCATCTTGGAAACAAATTGTCAGAACTTCCTTCTTTCATTCCAAGGAAGAGGGTCCCCTACCCAACAATGACGTCATCTCATGACGTAGTCTAGGGTTACTTTAATTCTCTTACCCTCCCCCTTTCAAATAAAAAAAGCAGAATTAGTGTTTCTGAAGTGATTAAAATCATTATTCATGTAGCAAAATATTCTTTTTCATAAAATAAAGTATTCTTAATGTGTATTTAAGCAGTTTATGCTCAATTTTCTTCTAAAGTAATATTTTAAAAGTTTTGTACGTAGATTGCATACACGTGGCGCCATCTGCAGTCATTACAATAAAGCTTACCAAACATGGCGTCGGAGCATTTTGGAAGCAAAGATATATGTATTTTTCGTAATTTAAAAATTTTCTAGACCATTTCTGACATTTTTACATTTCAAGGTGGATTTATATGAGTAATTTACGTTCTCAACAAAAGTTTCATATCCAAATAATGTGATTTCATTAAGATAAAGTACCCTGACCTTTTCAGTACATTTAGAAGTCCACCTTAATTAGCTGTAGCAATTCACATATTGAAAGTTACAGAAATAACAGCAAATATTTATCATTCCTCATAAATTGACATAATTTGCATATTTCATGTTAGAGACATTATATGGCTTATTGCTACTTTTATTTTATGTATATATATATATATATATATATAACGAAAATTATATTTTTTAAAATATAGTAAGTGTATTTCTATTCTCACTTAATAGGAATAATGATGTTATTCAATACCAAATATACTTAATGAGATTTAAAAAAAATTAAAATAAGTCTAAAAGTTATATCGTATTTATTTCTAATGAATAACTTATATTTGAATTTTACATATAATAAATGAAATGTGGTAATTTAAGAGAAAGATTAATTAATAACAAAACATGGTGATCAAAATCTTGTTTACTTTAATATTTATATTTATTCACATGTGTTGCTTTATACTAATTAGACAATTATGGGTATATATCAAAAATAAATGCACCAAAATTCTTCAATTTGAGTAAAAAAAAAAATGAAATATAACTTTTAAAAGTCCATTTTAAACCAAAATAATTGCAAGTTTTGATTATTATTTTTTTTTAAAAATCACTTTTAATTTTAAGGAAGCATTGTTGTCTTTAACTGTAAATACTTGTTATAAATATATATAAAAAAAACAACAACTGCAATCTTCAATATAATTTGTCAGATAAATGCTTATACTTAGTAAAATAAAATCATTTAAATTTTAACCCAAAATCTGGACTAGTACAAGTGTCAAATTTTTATTCTCTGAAATAGAACTGTGACCACATTTTTCAATAGTCTATCATTCTCCTATATTTTTTAAATCATCATTTCTTTCCACAATGTTAAGGTGAAATAAACCATACTCCTAAAGTCAAATAAATGAGGAACCCAATTTTCATTTCTTTATCAGTAAAATCAATTTTTTTACCAACATATATCTTCTATAAATGGTTTTTTTCTCTCTCCCCACCGAATCCATGAAAAAGAACATCGGTGCACCCTGCAAGCACACGTGACGACGTTGAAGTAAGCCGCTCCCCACCACCCATTAATTAAGCACGCATGCTGTAACAATTGCTGCTGCAAGTGGACATTTGAGGCGGAAGGGGGGATGGGCTCTTCTTTCTATATCCCCAAAGTGGGGGAAGGAGGAGGTGTACACCACTTGACGCCCTACCCTTTTTACTAAGGCTCCCCTCAGCACAAAGAAAATCCTATCTACATCGCTCAGACAAAACACTGAGTCATCGTCTAGCCTTTGAGAGCCAATAGAAAATTAGAAAATGCTATTTGATCTATTTGATTCTGGTTTTATGGCGTGAAGTGGACCTTGCAATGTGCTCATTAATTTTTCTTTTAATTGCTTATTTTTTCATAAAAAGAAGTTTTGAGTTCTTTTAAATATTGTTTTAGTTTGGGGCGATATATATTGTAATCAAGGGGAATTTAAAATATCGCTTTCATTTGCTTTCTAAGAACTGAATCAGAGTCCGAGATAGTTACATGATTCGTTTTCCGGTACCACACTGTCAAGGTCATTTTACTACATTCCACACCCTTCGATATAGTTTCACTAATAGCAGCGCAAAGAAAAGATCGTATTTCGGAAAGACCTATATATACAGCCAGGGCATTCAACGCACCAGTTGAGTGAGACGGATATATACACCGGCGACAGTTAAGGGGTTAAAAAACACATCTCAACTGCACTTTTGCTACCTGATACGATCACTTACAGTATACGTCTCTCTCGATCCCTTGGTGGTAGCGGTAGCCAAATGCTCTAGGTATCGGATCGTGACTAGCATGTCATGAGTTCGACCCCAGTACCTCTGAAGACCCGTCGTGTAGGGGAGCGATGCACGTTAAATCTGTCGAGAGCTCAAACGTCCTCCCATTGGTGTGGTGTGGTAATTATGAGAGGGGGTGCCAGCTCAGGTGTCGTCCGAGTCACTTGACCATGGTTCAAAATTACGCGGACCGTCCCCAAAAGCCCTCGTGTAGCTGAACAATGGGACGTTAATATTCACTCACTCATTCTCTCCATCCCTTAAAGTATTGGAACTTACGATACGTCTTTATTTTCTTTAGTCAAATGTAAATGGAACTTGTCTTATTTTAGTATTTTATTGTCTGTATGAAAATAAACTGAGATTGTATACAATTATTTTGACTAAGTAAAAATGAACGTATGGCGTTCTTTAAAATACATAGGGTTTTCAAATCGGTGATTGTAAATCAATTACTATCTTTAATGAAGTCAAAACAGTTTTGAAAATATAGAATTGCGGTATCAATTAATTCTAATGTAAAACCAAGTAGTAGATAAATAAGTTTAATTTAAACAGTTCATATATAAGATATTTTGGAATTTGTTTGGGCCTAAGCACTTAGTTCTTTCGTGAACTATCTATTTTCATGACATCTTGATAACTTTATAAATGCTTTCAAATTGCCCTTTTTTTAGAAATTAATACTCGTTATATAAAATATAACTATTGCTGTTAAAATTACACACAAACTACTTTTGTATGATGAAAACTGAATTATTAATTAGTTTTAAAATAGATGAAGAAACCTCGACTTGAAGAATATTTTTTTTCCTGAGAGGGAGTAGGCGGGGCAAGCCTGGCCAATACAGATGCAGCAAAGAAATCAGAGTTTAAGAGTGAAAAATTTTGGATCTATAAAGTTAGGATGCATTGGTGTCTAGTGGAGCTTCTGTGATTGGTTGGCCAGAATGATCATTTACTTTTAAACCAGGTTGAGAATCTCGTCCAATCATTGAGTAATAATATAAGATTTAATCTTTCCATAAAAGTATTAACTGATTGATTTCTTTGAATATTATTTGAAGCAATCGTCTTAATACCTGCTTTTTCGATAATTTTTATTGCTTGAACGTAATTAGTATCTTTTTTGTGAAATAAAGTCTGTTTCAAAATGTAAATTTAGTATTGTTTTATTTTATTATTATTTTTTGAGAGGCTACTTATTTGTATAAATGAAACTTCGAAATATTTTGTTATTTTTTTCTACTTTACTGGAAAAAAGATATGGTCATACACATCTGTTTGTTTCGAAATACAAAAAATATTGTAAAGAAATGTTAGCAAAGAATAAATTTCCTTAAAAAAGGCTTAAGTCTAAGATTGAATGGGTTACGAAATCTTAAAAAGGTACTTTTTAAAACGGATCTTGCCGTACAAAGCATCTATTTTCCGTCTTGAATTTTAAAAAAAAAGTAATTAACTACTTGTGACACCATATACAAACAACATTTTCTACTATCATTGAAAAAATATTATTTTTGAACTTTTCGTTGCAGAAAAAAATATGAAATGTGCTACATTAATAGATCGACATTAAGATAAAAGACTTGGCTTTAAATAATTGCCTGGTTCTTTTTTTTTTTTGATCAAGTACTGTATGTTTCTTCTGTATACGGAGTGATTTTAGAATACTTTATTCAGTTTTTATGAAAGTGGTTAAGGTTTTTTTTGTATAGTTAGCTTAAACAAATGAAGTTTCTTTTCAAAAAATTTGGTTATCTATTAAAAAAACTGATTTCTTAAGATTATTTTTTTTTAAGTTCTATGTTTTTTTTTGGGGGGGGGGACAGAAAGGAAATCAGTTAAGTGGCTTATTAGGAACGGGTGGAGGGATAAACAAAAAAAAAAGAATCCAAGTTGGAGAAACGAACATAAAATTGAAGTTTTGTAAGCTTGGTATTTCCCATAAAAGAATTTAATTTTCATACGTGAATTAATGGAGGGGGGGGGGGGGGTTTCCTTCTTTATTAAAAAAATATTACACTTCCTGAGTTATTCAAATTCATAGTGAGAAGTTTCATTACTCCCCTCCTCAAATCAAAACAGAGCAAGACAACCGAAATAGGCTGCCTAAGGGTTACAAATCAGAAGTGTCGCCACCTTCATATCAATAATATGGTGCCACCAAGCTTCAGGGGCTCTAAAATGTGTCAGCAACAAATTTTAGAAGGCTCTTGAGGTCAAAAAAGAGCCCCAAAGATGTTTGATACTGTGCCCACTCTAAACTAGCTACGCCGGTAGAGTTGCTTAGAATTGTAAGCAAAACTTCTCATTCACGCATGCTTAAATATGCAATTTTCCTACTGGTATACCTTCTTTAGAAAAGAACTAAAATTACGAACTTTCGATACCACAGTGATCTCTCCTTTCTACTTTGGATTCTGAAGATTTGGGGGTGGGGGGAGGTTTGACAGTTCCTCGGGATGGTCTAGCTATCATGTCTTATTTTCGATCTCCCCTTCGAATGAAATATTACTTACTTCATCTCCTTCATTTACCTTACATCCAAATGACAGATATATGTATATTTGTAATGAACGAAGTAATATATTTTGTTAATGTTATACTAAGAGTGCTTAGTGTAACTTGATCAAATGTGGTTCTTAAGTAGATAAAATCAACAATTATGATACTTTAATTTTTTGCACTCAACTGTATAAAAATTATTTTGTTTTTAATCTATATACAGTAAATTAACTAGTCCTAGAATTTAACCTGCATTCTACCTACTTGTCTAAACCATTTTTGCATCAGGGAACTAAAATAATCTTTCAAAAAACTGTTAGTTTTATTTCAAACTGCGTATAAATAAAAAAACTAATCAGCATGTGAGCTTTTCATGTATGCCTTACAATCTGAAGAACAAGAGCACAACTATTTTTTTTTTACTATTTACTTAATTTATATCGATGGTAACGAAATATTGCTACCCAGTGCACACACAAATGAGTGGCATCCCCGGGTCCGAAATCCCCATAGCTCTTGATTTTTTTGGAATGAATATAATCCTATGTAAATAGTGCGTAAAATTTAATTATGTATTTATTATTAATAATTAATGTTATTAATTAATGTTAATTATTTATTCAATAATTATTTTTTTTACTGTTTTTTTCTTGAAAATCGACAAAAACAAAATATTATGTTGGTCGACGTATTAGAGGATGATACGAGAATGGTGGAATTTCACAAACCTGGACCTCCCTCACCCCCTTGAAAAATTCCTGTGTGCGCCACCGTTGCTACCCAAAAGTGATGTCTTATAGGTGTGGACATTTTACTATTTAAATCACTGTTTCCGCTTCAGAAAAGCTTAAATGTCTACAAATTTTAAGGAATGCTTCGATGATTTTTTTATGAACTCCCTTGCTGCTTCTTTTTGTGGTCGCCGTAGCCTAGTGGATATGGTAACGAACTCGTTTCCAAAGTTTTGATGGTTTGAGTCCTGATGCCACTGAAGCCTCGCAGTGTAAATCGACTGGTGCCCATTTAATCTATCAAGGCTCAAAGTTTCCTGTTGATGTGATAGTTTGGAGAGGGGTGTGACATCACAGGTTTCGTCCCAGTCACTTGATCGAGGTTCAAAATTACAAGTTCCGTCTCCAGTAGCCTTCGTGTTGCCTTGCAATGCTGCGTCTATATCTCTACAGCCTCGCTTATCTTAAAATTAAACAATATATGTATGCGAATCAAGCAATCTTTCGGAATCTAAAAATTGCTCAATTTACAATGCTAAATATGAATAATTACATTAATTTTATTAGCTCTTTTGAAATTATAATAAAGCTTGGTGAAGTAGAATTCAAATAACTTAACGGAAATCAATGATTATGAATCATGATATCAAAAGATGGAAAAAATAAAGATTGTTTTATTTGATGATTAGTTAACGAGGTGGTATCCATCCTCATTTTCCAATCACTGGGGCTAAAATGAGATATAAATCATTATTTTCATTTAATGACGATTTTCTTCAATGGGATCCAATCCAACAATTCTGATACGAATTCATCAACGAGGCTTGAAGCCACTGAAAACCTTTAGCTGATTAAATCTGCACACTTTTTTTTAAAATAAATTATTGAAATTTTTTTTACATTATAGAATAACCTCGAGTCTGTTTTAAATGAATGATTCAGAATTTTATCCCTTTAAAATTTCAGAAACATATAAATTGGTTGAATGTTAAGAAATGTGCACTTTTTCCCTCTAGATAAGTTAGTTATTCTAGTAGAATGTTTGAATACACCTCCGTCTGAACAAAATAATTGCTTGCAGAAAAAATTTTTTACTTCTCTTCTCTGTTCGTCTTTTAGTTGGAGACATATAAAAGTAATTGAAATACAGTGAAAAATATTCTTAAGTCTTAAATATTTTTTCTAATGTTATCTGGAATATGTAGAAAAACATTATAGAGCAGAGGTTCCCAAACTTTTTGTCTCATAGACCCCTTGCCATGTTTTTCGGTTTGGGATAGACCCCCTACTTAGTTAATAATAAATTTTTGCACATTTATCAACTTAAATGTCTTTTTGACAGCTGGTATAGAGCTGTACTTATTTTAAAATATTTAAATTTCTAACTGTAGTGAAGTATGGTGTTTAAAACCTAAGACACACATGTTAATTAAATTAAAATTTAATTAGTACTTAAAATAACTGTTACATAAAGAAACTGAACAACAAACAAATGTTTCTAATGAGACAGTTGAATCTGGAGCTTCTAAATTTGATGATATCTGTTTCTAAATATTATTTTAAGATCTTCTTAGTGTCAATTTCGATCAGTTCCTCTTGTAATACGACATTTGTATTTTTTTTAATGTGACCATATAAATTAATTGCCTACTGTAATATTACCATATATAGTCAAAGCATTCTCAGATCTGTTTCAAAATCTGAATTAAGGGCATTTAAAGGGTGAACGTAGGTTATAACTTCCTTTTCCTGGCAGATTGTGTGGGACAAATTGAGAAACTGGGAAAATTCGGGACGCCGAAATTATGGTCCTTGTAACTGCAAATTTACTTCATTAAATTTTGTAAATAAATTTGTAAAACAAGTAAATATGGTTTCCACCTCATTTTCTTTTCTTTTAAATGATCTGGTTTAATGAGAGTCACTATCGTAGACCCCCATTTACGACTCATGGACCCCCAAATTATTTTTTCGCTGACGTGGACCCCCTGCATGATTATTTGTTAGTAGCGAACGTTTAGTGAGACCTAAGTCTGCCTCCACGACGAAAAAAGAAGAAAATCCAAGATAATTACGGAGTTTTAACGGGGGTCTTTATCGGCCTTTGAGAAGCAGAATTTTCCTATCGCGCAAAAGGAGCTCGCATGCAGCGGAACAGTTCCACAGTGATGTGAGTTTGGAAGCAGTGGACCAACGAGCACCGGACAACTGAAAAAAACTGGTAGTGGACGACGGAAGGTAAAGTCAGCGCGTGACGATCGACACCTTCTCCTCATGGCGGTGAATGACCGAACAGCTTCCTCCAGGTATTTGGCAGCACGTTGGTCTACTGCTACATGTGTACTAATTGTCGGCTTCGTCAATTCGTCGACGTTTGCTGCACCGTGGATTGCGTGCAAGGGTGCTTTTATACAGGATCAACCTCACATTAAACCATCGATTGCAGCGTCTGTAATGGGCTCATGAGCACAGAACCTGACGAGCTGATTGTCCCCTAGTTGTCTTTACAGATGAATCACGCTTCAATTTGTGGGTCTATGATGGTCGCATTCGTGTTATATACCATGATGGTGAACGCTGCCTTCCAGAGTGACCTAACATCGGAGGTATGGTTTGGGGTGAGATTTCGTATGATGGACGGTCCAATTTGCTACGAATTCAGGGTAGTCTTTATAGCAACAGGTACGTCCGTGAAGTGCTACAGCCTGAAGTCGTTCCCTTCCTTCAAAGCATCCCCGGAGCTATCTTTCAGCAGGATACTGCCCGCCCATATGTTGAAAAGACTGTTTAAGTCTTTTGCTCAGCCCAACATATGCAACTTCTTCCTTGGACTGCTTATTCGCAGGATATGTCGCCTATTGAACACGTGTGGGATTTGGTTGATTGTTGTCTCTCTCGTGATCCGCATCCTGCACCTTCAAAAGACGAACTTTTGCTGCGCATACAAGCAATATGGAATTCTCTTCCACAAGAAGACTTTCAAAATCTGTTTGACTGCATGCCACGTCGCAGAGCAGCACTTATTGCAGTGCGTGTCGGCTATACGAAATACTGATTTCAGACACTTAATATTGTTTTTTTTTCCTTTGAAAATTTCGCCATTTATTTGTACTAAATTTAACTTTGATGAGAGAGATTCCTTCATAGTGTTGCATTTTTTACAAACAGCAGTTTGCATTTTTTTAATAATTAAATCTAATTTATTTTATTACCTTTAAATATGGCGTATACAACGCGCAGTTTTAACACAAAAAATAAGATTGATGTTTTCGGATGCGGGTTAAACGCCGAGTATAAAAGTGGTAGCTTTAAATATAATGAAAATATTAGCATAAAATAAAATGAACTTTTGTATCTTTCGGAATATTGTTTATTTAAAAGAAATTACCTACCTTATGAAGCTAAAGGGACTGTAGTTTAAAAATATTCTGTGTTTTTTAAAAGCCTGGGATAATATCTCAAATAAATTATTTTAAATCTAAAGAGCATTGCATACACACATTTCAGGCTTTTTCGTAAAAAGGGGGATGCGTCTTATATGACGAATATATCTAAACATTTTTAAATATCGGCTTGCGCTAGACGCCAGATTTTACGGTGATATAATTATTGAATTTGGAATCGTTAAATAGCGTATACACATTATCCTTAAAGCTCCAAAGTCTTTATTGTGCACGGAACCTGGTTATCACTTGGATTACTTGATTTATGTTATAACAATGTAGAAAAATATTTTTCCGAAGCTTAATAATTTTCTTGCTAATATATTTCTAAATGGTCAAGATGTACAAATTTAGTTTTTAAAAGGGGAGATTTCTTCTAACAAACTCTGTTGAAGAAAATATCTGCGTAAAACATCAATACAATAATAATTGCTACTGTACATGATTTCCGAAATCAATACCACGCATCTTTTAATCGGCAGTTAAGGGATTAATTATAAACCGTACAAATTATCAAGTTAAGTGTTAAATTTCACGTATAATTTAATATATGACAAACCCATGGGATCCTGCTAATTATTAAACTTTTTCTTAGCTTAGTATTGTTAAACTAATTTTAAAATGCATTGTGCAGTGCTGATATATTTATAAGAGCTTTATATCTGAGTGTAAATGTGTATTTTGTTTGTTTACTTTCAATAAATTAATAACTTTTTAATAATCTTTTGTTTTCTATTTTTCAAATTTCTCGCGCCCCCCTCGTATAGTTATCACGCCCCACAGTTTGAGAAACACTGGCTTATTTTATTTTAATGTATAACAAAAATTCCATAGTTATTAGAACATGTTCGATAAATCCAAAATATATTCGTGAGAATTTCTATGGAAGTTAATTAAAAACAGCCCTTATATATGCAAAAATTAAAACATGACCTAGTTACTTATATTTGCGTAAAATTAGTTTAATGTGCTTATTTGCTTATATATTTAAGTAAATATAAAATGTAACCTTATTAAAAAAAATTCAAAAAAAAAAAAGATTCTTAATTAAGTGAAAAAAATTAGAAAATAACTTGGTTCACATTGCGTTGATTTTAAAATTTTTTCAAAGAATTCTAATTTTTCAACCTTTTCAGGCGTAAATAATAATTACTACTTTTTATTATTTTTTTTAGCTGACTTTTTACATAGTTTGCTTATCACAGAAGTACAATGATGTTCATTAAAATCATGATGTTTAATCATTTCAAATAAGAGACCTTTCAAATCTACATACTAACAAGACAATATGTGAATTACCTGATTTCCCCATTTTAATTGTAAAATTATGTAGGTTCATTTGATTAAGATGATAATTTTGAGGATTTTCGGTATAGAGAAAAATATCACGCCTAGTCTTGACAGCATAAATCTTTGAGTTAGCAAGGTCAAAGATATTAACTTTACAAGAGTGTCTCATTTTTTTATAATTAATTTATGAATACATGTGGTTTTTATTAACAGAATGCTATTTAGGGTATGAAATATCTTTACCTAGATAAAAGATTAAATATTGCTATTATTAAACCATTCGTGGTTATACTTGATTTTCTTTCAAAAGAAATAAGGGTTATATATACTGACGGAAAAAAATCCCATCAAGAAAGACGCGTTAGATAACCCAAATTTGGGGGGTAGACGTGTCTGTACATTAGAAATATAACAGTGATTCAAATTTTGTGCTTAGTGTGGTGCTAGTAACGCCACTCAGAATTGCAAATCAGGGATGCTTTAAATGTGTACTGTTAAGTTAATGGGCGTTATTTGTCTGTGAAATTTAACATATTGAGTTGAGCTTAACCATGAGTATGCCTTTAAGAATACGAAGAAATCATTATCAACATCTCACCAAGTTTGAACGAGGTCATGTAATAGGGTAACGAGAAGGTTGATTTTCTTTCCAGTATATTGCAGAAAGACTTGTCCGGAATGTATCCACTATGCATGATTGTTGGTAGCAGTGGTCAAGGGATGGTACTGCCTCAACAAGATCGTGTTCTGGGAGGTCAAGTGTCACTACTGAGAGTGAAGACCGTCGTATTCGGCGTAATTCTGTGGCGCACCGTACTGCGTCGGCGACTGAAATTCGAGCTGCAGTTGGTACCACAGTGACAAAACGAACTCTTAGAAATTGGTTACTTCGAGGACTGTTCTAAGACATGCAACCTGTAGCGTCTATTCCACTGACTGTAAGCCATTGCTGTTTGTGACGCTAGTGATGTCAAGTCATTGGAAGACGGAATGGAGATCTGTTGTGTTTTCTGATGAAAGCAGATTCTACCGTGGAGCCAGTGATGGACGTATGTTGGTCAGGATGCCAGGGGAATGAGTGCTACCCAACTGTATACTTCCTAGACACACTGGACCTACACCTACAGTAAGAATCTGGGAAGCAGATTCCTATAACAACAGCACTCTCCTGGTTATCCCTAACATAATGACTTTAAATTTGTGCGTCAGTCCAGTAATTCAAACGATGGTACTATCATTCATGAACAGCATTCAAGGGGGGGGGGTTACCAACAAGATAACGCTCATCCTCACACCACTGTTGTAACGCAACATCCTCTACAGAGTATTGACATGTTATCTTTTTCCTGCTATATCACCAGATCTGTTTCTAATTCAGACCATATGGGATATCATTGGATGACGACTCCAACATCCTCCACAGCAGGCAGTGACCATCCCTGTATTGACGCTACTACAATATGCATAGAACTCCATACCACAGAGTTACATTCAACATCTTTATAACATAATGCATTCAAAATTTGGGAGGTTACCCGAACACTGGCTCTTAATATAACAACTCACATTTGAAATGCATTTTGTTGAGATTAAATTAGCCTGTTATCTGGAAAATTTAATCAATTAAGCCTCTTAACTAGAAAATTGCATTGTTTAAATTTCCTTACTCTACAATAATTTCTTGGTTTTGGAATTTTTTTCCGTCAGTGTATAAGATATCAGTCGAAATTCAGAGTTTTTTCCTTGATTAGTTACAATTAATGTTTTATTTTCACCAAAAGGAGGTTGTTTTCCAGACAGACTGCACGCAATACGAACTACTCAATTACAATACCTGTCGTCCTCGTCGACTGACCATGTTTCAAAATTACGATGTCCGTCGCCAATAGTCCGTGTTGTTTGGTATAATACTAGTTTCTATGTGCAATTATAGTGGAAATCTTTATTTACATAATATATGTGTGTGAGCTAAATATCAATTATAATTAGAATTTAAAGTTTGTTAAGTTAGCGCGGAAAGTATTCCCTGAGACAATACTCAAAGTAAGACTAAATAATAAAACAACAATAAAACGAATACACACATACGCAAATAATATTTTTTTTAATCAAGAAAAACGACAAAGGAAATAAATGATACGTATTCTTAGAATATCAAAAAAAAAAGTATAATAGCTGTACACTAAAGGATTTTTTGTGCATTAACTGCAGCCATGCTGTATTTTTTGTGGTGCAAATTATTTTATACTCGCTTTGTAATTCGTTGGGAAAAGAGATGATTTATAAATAATTCAATGTTTCATTCGCCATTGCTGCACTTATTTCAAGCATAGGATATCACGAAGAGGGATGTTTCAGTCTTGCAGCTGGCTGTGTTTTAAATTATTTATTTATTGTTTTTTTTTTAAATAGAAATGCATACTTTGGTTAGGCAGATCTTTGGCTTGCAGCCCATAATGTGACTATGCTCAAACCTTCCTTTAATAGTTAACCATATTGCCAAAGATATTGTACAAAAGTATCTTGATTCTAAAAAGCAGTGGTGTTCATAAAGGGTTTGGGGTTCAACGGCATTATATTTATTATTTTTAGGATAAAGTTTACCCCGGGAGGTAGCCTAGTGATCAAGGTTACGGACTCGTGGTAGGAGCTTAGTACCGTCAAAGGCCCACCTTGCATAAAGGGCCGATGCACTTTAAATGTGTCGAAGCTCAAACGTCCTCTCGTTGGAATGGAAGTTAGGAGAGGAGAGTGGCATCTCAAGCATCATTCTCGTCACTTGACCATGATTCAAAATTGCGAGGCCTGTCACCAATAACCCTAACTCAGCTTTACAAGTGCGACGTAAATGCAACTCTAACTGCCATATACGTGTTTTTCTATTTCATTTTCCCTTCTGTAATTGTCTTCCATGATAGCAGTTTGTGTACGCCATTGCTAAAAAGGTTTCATTTTATAGATTCAAATAAGTTTATACAACCTGCTTGGATTATATAAAACCACTTCACAAAAACCCTTGATTTATCGCCACCTATTGAATGTCTTGAAAATGTCGTAGATATTTGAAAGAAAAAAAAATGCTTCATTAAGTCCTGACTAAGAATCAGGAAAAAAACTAATATTTTTCAACTGTAAATTTGAATTAAATAATAACAAGGGTGCAAGAAATCTCAACTAACAATCGTGGCACAAAATGCGATAAGCTCCTTCAGTAGCGTACACATACCATTCTTATGGTGGGTTGCTGTCTAAAAAGTCGGTAGACATTAGCACCGAGGAGAAAAAAATAAAAATCAATTTAACTATGTGGAGATTGAACTCGCAAACCACTTGTATATTCACCTGAGCTAATCAGTGGTGGATTAAGCGGGTGTCGGACCTGGTGGCCGCCAGGGGCCCCAAGCGTGATGAGTGCAATGGCCAGTGACAAACCAACCCCGCCTCCTTGGAACAAGGAATGATAAGAAAACAAAGATACAATGAAAACCCCGCTAGAAATTTATCGAGATGTAAAAGAAATCCTAATGTAGAAAAACTTTTGAAAATATTTTTATCAATACCGATATCGAATGCATCAGGTGAATGATCCTTTTTAGTTTTAAAACGTGTTAAAAATAATTTAAGAAGTACTATGGGAGAAAAGAGAAATTGAATAACTTGGTCATATTGCCATATTATATACTGAACAAAATGTTTTGGACAAAATATATGGTGAAAATAATTGATGAAATTGCCAAAGAGAAATCAAACTGTACAGCAAAACTGTAAGATCTTAAGTAAAAATTAAAAATTTTTTTTTGTATGTACAGTTCAGATTTTTCCTTTAGCCGATGAGTTTTATTATAGCAATACATTTTATTTTGAGAATTTCAAGTAAGCGACTCTTTTCACTATTTTAGTTTTTCGACTTTTAAGCCCATGGTCCTCAAACCTTTTACCGCCAGGGGCCTCCGACTACCTTAATCTGCCTCTGGAGCTAATTGATATTAGTTGAAATATATTCAAAAGATCTTCAAGGGAAAATTAGCCAAACTTCTGAAGATCTATCTTCGAACAAATTATTACTCAAATTTTTCTTCAATCCTACCGTGCGGCCATAAATTTTTCATAAATATATATCAAATGTACAAAAGTGCATTGAAATGATAGGGGATATTTTGTCAGTATAATGTATCTGTATAATGGTGTATGACCTTTACAGTTAACATGGATCATGATTTCTGATGGAAAAAATCACTGTAAATCAGATCCTGCCTATATAGAAAATATGTTCTATTGCAGGAGTGGCTAACTCACGGCACGCTTTCTCCAGTGTGGCTCAGCGGAGTTCTAACCATGATACATGAATAATTACTGAAAAATTTCAAAAGTTGAAAATATAATAATAAATAAGAATTTGGTTTGCAATATATATGATTTGTATAAATGCAGTTGTCTCAAACAAAAACCTCCGTCAAAACTTGGATCAACATGTATGTTTGTGGGCAGTGGCGTGCGCAGGAATTTTTCAAGGGGGTGGGGTCTAGGGTCAAAAGTTCGCCATTCTTATATCCTGCTCCAAAACGCTACCCAAAATCCCATTAAGAGCTTATAAGTAACATTTTTTCCCCACTTTTTTACCCTATTTCTGTTATTTGTTGGAAAGTTGAAAGTGACACGCATAATTTTTTTTTTTTGTATCAGATAGTGGCACGTTTCCCCAAAAGACTAGTCACCTCTGTGTTCTATGGTATGGAAATAAAGAAAAAAAATTGATTCTTTTTTTTTTTTACATATTTTCAAACTTTTTTGAAAATAGCTACAAAACGGTTGAATTTTCGAAAAGAAATGGGAAAGGATTTAATTTTGGGTCAAGGAATTTAGATTCTAAAAAAATATTTTCCAAAAACAAGAGTAACCAAAAAGGATTATTAGTGAGAAGAAAGTAGTGACAGTTAAAAAGTTCATAACCCATCGCACTCACGTCGAATCAGTCCAATCCCAGCTTTTTCCCTCCATCTTCCTGTTTCATCGTGCGCGCTGCAGTTTCAACACTATGTTCTTATTTTAAAAAAATTCTGAAGAAACTGTTAAATGTAGCTTACATATATTATTTTTTCTTCTTAAAACTATTTAATGTGTACTTTTATCAAAAAAATGTTAAAAAGTACACAAATGCTTCTTTGATTTTTTTAAAAATTACTTTGACTTTTTACGTAAAAAGCTGATATATCTGAACTTCATTCCTGTTGTGTCAGTATTTAATGTAAAAATATATTTATTTTATTTTATTGTCTTCCTTTGTCTACGTACCATAGAACATCTTTTCTGCGTGGTAGGTTTGGAAATTCTGAAAATAAAATTTTCATTCACTCCACTTTATATGATATAAACACGTAGCTATTGCTTCCCTGAGAGAGTTTCGTTTAAATTTCGTATACCAAGAATTTTTTTATAATTATTTTACAGAATATTAAATGTTGTAAAATGGGCTTATTTAATTTATCAAAGCTCGTAAATTATGGGATTAAAACTAAAGGTCATAATATTTGGTCTGCCTTCATAAAATTATATAGTTTGCTACTAAAGCAATTTTTCTACAGAAATTGGTAAATTTCCCCCTTATTTTTAAATCTCCGATATATTTTTCCCGATGTTTTTTACAATATTAGATTCGCGTTGATGTTGCATTACAACGAATCAACAATGCATTGAAACGCTTCCACTCTTGAATGACCCTTCCATTTATTCACTACCACTTTAGCAAATATCACCATCTCCCAAGCCGATAGAATAGATTTCAACGAATTCATTCACTACCAACGTGACTAAAACGCACATTGAATGTTCACACACGGCGTGGGGGAAAGGCAGTCACACTCCGGATGTCAATGGACACCTCCCTCCCCATGGTCTCCCATTTCCTTTAAAATGACGCTACCGTGTCACCCCCTTTTCTTTTGATATTATTTCCCCTCCCGTTCAACTTTCGTCACGTGCTCCTGATTTAACTGTCACGCTCCCTAAAATGAATGAGAAAAAATGTACCCTAATATAGGGATAAAGTAGTGTGAGGGGTAATATTTAAATGGGTCCGAGCCCGCATCTCAAACAAAGTATATTCTAATAAGGTTGTGTGCAGCGTTGCGTTATTAAGATTGGAGAAAGGATAATAGATTCCAAAAGGCAAGCTGCGTCATCCATGGCGAGAAATAACTCATCTTATTACGTCATAAAATACAAAGGTTGAATGTGCTGTACACGTTTTTAATAGTCGCGTTTTTCATAATGGTATTTTAAGTCACAGAGAGAAAAAATAATTTGTGTGTTAAATTTTCAAAACTATGCGATTCCTTTAAATCGAATTTTTATTACTTAATAATATTAAATGACTTTATATAAGGATTTCAATAAACATTATTAAACTAACATATTGGCAAACAATAATTAGGTCCAGAATTTGTTTGTACAATTTAATTAACAAAAATTGGTTGAAAATTAAAATAAAAATTTTTTTAGCCTAAATATTTTACATAATTTACAGTAGTTTCCCAAAATTTGAAATCTCAGAGTTAAAAAATTCAGAGTTATGATAAATTTTAAGTTCATTTTTATCCACATTCCATAAGGGAAAAAACAAAATTTAAACGACTTATACATAAGATAGAAAAAAACAACTAGTTTATCTTCATCTAAAATGCTAAGGCTTTTTTTATATCATGCCAAATGCTTTGATATATATATATATAAGTTTACCTATTGCAATTTATGAAGGTAAGAAACATTAGATTGAATTTTTGAATCACACAAAGCAATACATATTTTTTTTTAAAAAAAATAATTGAATTCAGAATTTATGCATTTTTTAATAAATTTTGAAAAATATTTTGCGAAAGATGATGACATTAGGAGAAAACATATACCGAATTCTGTTACAGATAGTTTGATGAACTTGTAAATTAAATTTCAATTTCTTACGCCAATTATTGTAGGATGAGTAGTATTTTAAAATCCCTTCATAATTTCTGAAATGTTTTCTTTAAAGAATTTAATGGATAGCTTTTTGTAGTATTTTGAGCACAAAAACGTTTTTAAGTAATACATATGCATAGGTTACAAAAAAAAAAGAAAAAAAACACTTAAAATTGTGAAACATATTAAAATAATTTCTTATAAATCGTACCATGTGTGTGCATTTAAAATATGATACAATACATAAGTTAATTTTATTTTTTAAAAAATTGCTAATAATTCAGTTTTGTTTATATATATTTTAGAAAAACTAAGACTTTGATTATGTGTGTGTAAAGTTGATAGTATGTATCAGGTAAGAAAAAAAAAGTAAAATGCAAAGTTGGTGTTTAAAATGCCTTTTCAATAACGGTTTCACGGTAACCTTCATACTAAAACAAATAACATAAGAAAATTTTCTTAAGTCAATTTCTACTAAGGTCAACAAAGAAACATTTTATTTTAGTTACTTTTTATTAAATAATTACAAATCATATAAATATGTATATACATATGACCAGAGGCGCATGTAAGGGGGTCCTCGGGTCCGGATCTCCGTCCTCCAAATTCCATGATTTTTTTCCCCATTGATAGAGTACGTAAAATTTAATTAAGTATTTGTTATTAATAATTAATTTTATTAAGTAATGCCTGTTATTGATTCAATAATGAATTTTTACTGTTTTTTGATACCGAAAATCGACAAAATCAAAGGAATATGTCGGGCGGCTTATTGGAGCATGATACGAGAACAATGGACTTTCAACCATGGACCCCACCCCTCTTGAAAAATTCTTGTGTGTGCTACAGCATATGACAGAATCACAATATTAAGGGACAAAATGGAAAGCGATTTTCCTTGCATTTTTCCATTTTCCTTTTTATATATGGTGTTGGACTATGTTATTCTTTGTATGTTACTATTTATCCATTCAATGAATTAAATTATTCTAATAAAATAGTATCTTAAAAAGGAAATCAAATACTCAGAAATTGGACTATTTCAGGTGGGGTTCGAACATACGACCTTTGGATTAGAAGTCCAACGCGCTATCCATTGCATTCAGAAACACAGCGAACAATTTTTCTTTCTATATATATGGTTGGACTATTATTTTAGTTTGTTATTATTTATTAATTTTTTAATTTAGTTAATGAATTCGTATTTAAAAAAAACTGTGTCAGCTTCAAGTGTCATCCACTACAAGTTTAAAAAAATTATCTGAACTTGAATGGATGAATAGAAAGTATTTGATAAACGATTGAAAATTTGAACAAGATGTGTAAATAAATATATATAAAGGTAGTAAGAAATAGTAGGAATTGAAACAATGAAAAAATATAATTATATTTTTCACATTTTCCGTTGGTAGTGAAGCAGGTGTGTAATACGATAACTTCATTTTGAGCGAGTAAAAGTAACAGTTATATTCATATCATACTATAAAGTATCATGAAGGCTATTGGGGACGGTCCTCGTAATATTGGACCTCGGTCAAGTGATGAGGACGGAAATTGAGTCGGCTACCCCCTCTCTAACCTACTAAACCACTCCAACGGTAGGACTTTGAGCTCGACAGGTTAACGTGCATCTGTCCCCTTTTCACGGTGGGCAGCTAGTTTCATTATGAATAAGAGCCATTGTTCTTTTTTACTATATCTCGATTATTAAAGCTCTGCTTAAATAAATATTAAAATAAATTAGATATGTGTATGAAACAAATGAAAAAAGTTTAATTTATCAAATACATACACCAATACAAATTTACTCTACTTGCAGTCTTTATATTTTAGTCTGCTATAAAGATGAGGCTAAGATTCTATTTTTTAATTCCTTTTGCTATTAATTCTCTCTCTCTCTCTATATATATATTCATCCATTCAAGTTCAAATACATTTTTAGCGCGTTTTTCACGTAGTGTAAAAAAAGCGCTATTAGGACGCAGATTTCGTCTTCGTTCCATATTTTGTCGTACCTTTTTCTCAGCCAATAAGCAACCGATTGACCTCGGGTTTTTGGCATTGGGTCGCATTTGTGCCCTACATGACCCGAATCATATTTAAATTTAATAATTTTTAAATTAAAAAAAATTTTAAGTATAGTACTACTTTCTGTTAGTAAAAAGTTCATTAGTTGCATTATTGTAAAGTACAACATGTGAAAAACGTGCCAAAATTACTTGGCCATGCCAATGATTGATATCTTGTTTTAAACTTGTAGTGGATGGCACTTGACATTAATACAGTTTTTTAAAATACTAATTCATCTATAAATTAAAAATAAATAAATAATAACAAACTAAAATAATAGTCCAACTATATATATATATAGAAAGGAAGATTGTTCATTGTGTTCCTGAGTGCAATGGATAGCTCATTGGACTTCTAATCCAAAGATCGTGGGTTTGAATTCCACCTGGAAAGGCCTAGTTTCTGAGAATGTGATTTCTTTTTTACAATACTATTTTATTAGAAAAATTAAATTTTATTAATGAATAAAAACGGTAGCAAAAAATAGTCCAACATCATTTACAGAAAGGAAAATGGAGAATTGCCAGGAAAATCTCTTTCTATTTTGTCACTTAATCTGGCATCACTAGAGTGAAAAAAATGACCTAAAGTTTTCGCGCAGGGTATGTCATACCCAAGGGTGTTTAGATTGTGTTTTTACCGTATAGTTTGTATAAATAAGCTGAAAAGGAAGAAAAGTAGGAAATACAACATGTTTATTACATTTTTCACACGTAAATTTAGTTTTTCTGTTCTTTTTATAAGGTCATTCAGGGCATTGTTTATACACTCTAATCTCGTCGTGTGTAAGTGCGATGCGTTCATTGGATCTTAATTTTTTTTAAATCTATATTTTTTTTTCAAATTAAACACACAAGAGTAAACTTCTCTATTCTTTAATTTTGAAAATTTTGGAATTTCTATTTTATTTTCTCTTATTTATAGTTTTTTTTTCCAAAAGTTCATCTGAACGTGGATAAAATGAGTACCAGTTGTCTCCTTTAAAATTGCGTAACTTTAAAATTATGCTCAAATGTTTTTGTGTCTCTACATAAAAAACATTCATTTTCAACAATGTCTCCCTTTTCAAAATCTGGGTCGATTTTGGTGTAGGAATCATACTTGCTGTTATGCTCTTCATCATTTAATTTTTCCTCATCATAACCCTTAAGAGAATTTCTTCATCCGAAAATACTGTTCTACTATATCTATTGAATACTGTATGTATTAAATTACTTAAATATCACATTTCTTCATCATAACTTCAATGATGCGCCATAGCAAAAGGAAGATTTAAAAAGTAATCATGCATTCAGAAATGTAAATCTTATTCCCACGCTTGGTATGACATACCCGAAGAGGCGATATCGAAAATTATATATTTAAAATTCCCCTACAAGCTAAGACCTCCTCAAAGGATATGACCTTAAAGTCAGTTACACGAGAAACTATCCATTTTCCAAAAAAGGTTTAGAAGGAACGTTGAAAAAAGTTTGACGGTGGGTATGACCAAGGCTGTCTTGATCTTTCAAGATGGTCTTGGTATGACACACTCTGCGCGAGAAAAGCCGGGTTAATATTGTGATTCTGTCATGTGTATATGCATATTTATGTTATATTTTTTTATTGTAGTATTTAATAACATTAACTAAAATAAAAAATTTCTTGGTGGACCTAAGTAAGAGTATTTTTTTTTTCATTTTTAAAATTACTTATTTTTCTGAATTTCTTTTTGAGAGGTTCTTTTGACCTCAGTAATAATTCAGGTTCGAATTACTCTACCTTCAATACCTCATTTGCACTCCGGAATACGGCGCTTTCTTCATTCACTATAGTTTTTTGTCATTTTTAGAAAGTAAGATTGTCATATCAAACGATGAATTTTAGTTACAAAGAATTCTCGACAATGGAAGTTGCTATTACATACGTAAACATGTTTTTTTAAAAAAAAAATAATTGCCTTCTTTAAACTTGATTTGTTTCCTTTGTTTGAATGTTTTCCACCTTTTTGTGAATTTATCTAGTAATTATTTAAAATGCTTTATGAACATTTTTACATGTTTAGTGAAAAAAAAAATTGCAACAATTGACTTTTTTTTGAAAAATAAAATATCAGTGCTTTGAAACAAAATTTCATTGTTACTGGTTGCCAAAATTTTGTATATTAATTTAGGAAATTAGCACTTTTCATTGACTCAGAATTCTATTTTACGACCTGTGTTTTAGAAAATATTCTCAGAAAAATGTAAAATATTTGGTAGTGCTACTAATTAATGCATCGATTCTTGAAAAGCCTTTAAAATTGCATTTGACTTTTAAGAAAAATAGTTTCCTTAGAATTGTATTGTTAATGGCTTTTTATTATTAAATGTAACAATTTTAATCCTTCAGACTAAAAAGATTAAATTAATTTTCTAGGAATTTTTCTCTTCTTTTGAAATACATTTCCCGAATTGTAAAAATAAAAACAACAACTAGGAATTATTAAAAGCAAAAGACTGAATGGTTTTGCATCCAGATATGTCTTTTTATTTAAACCAAAATCATTAATGGAAATTTGTTTCATCACATGTTTATAAAAATTAATTTTCTGAAAAAGTCCTTAGAGTTATTAGGAGAGAGTAAACTAGATACTAGATTGGGAGATTTTGTAAAAAGCAATCTGCAAAGTTTAAATTATTTTTAAGTGATAACATTTGTGCAAAAGTCGTGCGAAGAAAACAATTATTTCTAGTCAAATAATAAATTAACTAGTTTTATCTAGACATTATTGATTCATAATTCTTAGTATTTTGTAAACAGAAAAGCTTACACAAAACGTTTTTTTTTTTTAGAAAAAGTTGAAATAATGTTTTGATTTTAACAGAAAAATAATGGTATTTCGTTTAAAATATAGCATTTATGCGCTTAATGAAACCCTTCATGTTATTTTTTTCTTTTGAAACTTTTTATTATTTATTCACAGCAGCCTCAAATTTATCTTGCTCAATTTTTATTACATGAATTTACCAACACAGTTCTTAAATATCGCATTATATAGATAATTTGGAAAAATTGAATCCTTAAGGAAAAAGGAATATATGTTTATATAATATTCTTTTAGAAATATAATTAATATTATCAACGAGCCAAGAAAAACTTTTAACTAAAAGTTCATTGCTCCCAAACGTGAGTCTTTATTAAAAGAAATAAGGGAAAATCTTCCTTCATATGTAAATAAAAATATAACGTGAAATATTTCAACACATTGAATAATATTGCTATTGCATAATTGTTTTTATATTATCAACTATTATTCATTTATTATTTTATAATGTGAATTATGAAAGCATTCATTTACTACCCCTTTATATTTTATTACTGTAATTAATTTCCAGAACATTTAATTTTGTTTTATTAGTATACAAAGCGTGTGTTAAAAGGAATGCCCGACTGTAATTTTTCGACCATGTCTCTAATGTGCATGCGTCAATTTTTGCTACTTGCATACAAACTACCAGTTCCTGAGCGTGAAAAAGAAATCTCTTAGTTTTTCAAGAAACTAACAGGGAAAAAAACCCAGAATCACCATATAAAATTATATGCATAGTCAAATAATGTACCCAATGCCTAGAATATACTAGGAAAAATAAAGAAACACAAAAACGTATCAAAATTTAGTTCAGAGAAAGCACACAAAATGCGATGAATCCACTTTGCCTCATCTCAAAAGAAGCAGCTAATTACAATTTCCGACAGTGGTAGAATCCATGTGGTAAATATTTTGCAGCTCATGAGGAGTTGACGTCTTAAAAATTATTGAGACCTTGGGCTCCTATAAAAATGTAGGCCCAACTATATATATACAACCCTTGTCAGTAGACAGTAAACACAATGCATTTTAAATACTCATACTCATACAAACGGCAACAAGTAACAAATAAATGGGCGTAACTCACAATCTCGCAAGCCTAGGCACAAACCGACTCGATCGACTGCCACCTTCAGACTAAATAATCAAATGAGTAATGATGGAGGTGGTGCACCTAGGCATAACTACAGACGACATCCATGACTCAATAATGCAATCTTTGCCACTGTTACTTGTTGGCATAATTTCGAAATTCCCAGTTTTTCGGAGAGTAATTCGGGGGAAAAAACATTAGATAGTTAAAATTACTCGGATCTTATTGAGGTAAGTCCAGAGCGAGACGAGAACCTATACCGAGACCGAAGCTCTGGGTCCAGGCCTAGTTGGTTCATGCTTTAAAACGTTCCTGTAACAGGATTTCTGCGAAGGATATAAGTGTAAGGACGACTTATTTGAACAGGAGTATTTTCTTCATGAAAAATATTGCAGACACATGTTTTAACGATCTTTGCATTGATGCCAACGTACGGGATAGAAGAAGCTCCATCTTTTAATATATATATATATATATATATATATTTATATATATAACCATGTACTTTTAATTTGACTTGCAAAAAGCTCTGGAAGAGGTTACGTTTACGAAAAAATAATAATAATAATAATTCCAAAAATTAGGTCGTGGGTGTAATAAAAAAAAATCCATTTGGAATTAATTTAAAAATTTCAAAACATATCCTAAATTAATTACGAATCTAAATATATAAAATTGTCTGTCTGTCTGTATCGATTGATTCAAAAACCATGCTTCCAATCGCAGTGAAAATTTACGAAATTATCAGGTATATTCCCGGGAAGGGGTTTGTGAATTTTTTTTTTAAAAATCAGAGTTGGGGTTGTAGGTGTGTTCCCGAACAAATATTCTAAAACTATATATATAAAGGAGAAAAGCAACTCACGGACTGACTAATCCCGATATCTCCGGAACTATTCAACCTACAGACTTGAAGTTTAGTAGAAATGTTCCTTTCAAAGAGTAGAGATCCACTTAGAACGGATTTTTTGCGAAATTCGAAATGCAAGGCACGTTACAAGGAGCGTTAAGAATAATTGTTTCCATTTTTAAACTACTCGACGTACAATCTTGAAATTGGGTAAGCAGACTCCTTTCAATGAGTAGAGATCCGCTACAAAATAAGTTTGGTGAAAATCGACCCCCAAATGGCGTTGTCGGTGTTATAGATAGTTATTTTCATTTTTAAACTATTAGACGCACATACCTTAAATTTGATAAATATATTCCTTTCATAGAGTAGATATCAGCTACAAGATGGATTTTAGGAAAATAGCCCTAAGAGGCGTTGCGGGGGATTAAAGGGCGTAATAGATAAATATTTCCGTTTTTAAACTATTTGACCTACCTGCTTGAAAATTGGTCGGCATTTTTCTTTCATTAAGTAAGTATCCGCTACAAAATGGGTTTTGGAAAAATTGACCCTCAAGGGGTGTTGCGGGGAATTAAGGGGATACATAAATTCCGATTTTTAAACTATTAGACGCACAGTCTTGAAATTTGGTAAGCATATTCCTCTCATAGGATGGAGATACTCTACAAAATGCGTTTCGTGAAAATCGACCCCCAAGTGGCGTTGCGGGATTAGGGGGCGTTATAGATAATTATTTCCATTTTTAAACTACTGGACGTACAGTCTTGAAATATGATAATCAGAAACATTTCATGGAGTAAAAACCCCCTATGTAATGTGTTTTGTGAAAATCGACCTCTAGGTGTCGTTGAAGGGGGTTCAAGGGGCATTATAGATAATTTCCCCCCCATTTTTACTTTATTAGACACATAGTCTTCAAATTTGGTAAGCAGGTTCATTTCATAGAGTACAGTTCCCCTACAAAATAGGTTTTGTGAAAACAAACCCGCAAGTGGCGTTGCGGGGCGAGGCGTAATCAATAAGTATTTCCTTTTTTAAACTATTAGATCTACCTGCTTAAAAATCGGTTGGCATGTTCCTTTCGTGAAATAGAGTTCCTCTAACAAAGAGAAAACGAAAATCAACCCATAAGGAGGGTTGCGAGGGGTCAAGAGGAGTTATAGAAAAGGATTCCTGTTTTTGAATTGTTAGACCCACATACTTGAAATTTGTTAAGCGTGTTTCTTTTGTTGAATAGGGATCCACTAAGAATGTATTTTATAGAAATATACTACTGGGGGAACATATGTTACTGGGGCATACTGAAAAAAAATTCCTATTTTCGAACTACAAGGACTAGAATAATGAAATTTGGTTTGTGTTTTTCTTTTGTTGAAATGCAATCCGTCAAGAACTGTAAATTTTGGAAAACGACTCTCAACGGGATAGTAAATACGGAGTAGTATTGATAGTAAAAATTTCGTTTTTTCCCCTGTTAGATTTAGACTTTAAATTTGGCTTGCATGTTCATTTTACAGAGTAGAGATTCACCGAAAATTGGTTTTGCGGGAATCCACTTGGTTATAGGGTTACGAAAGTACAAACTTCATTCTATACTACAATTTTAGAGATTTTCAGAAAATACAAATTAGATGAGTTCTGCTTTTTTTTTATCAAGAGGCGACAGTTACAGGTATAAATATATTTTTCAATAGAATCGAATTCTTAATGCTAGGACTTAGATAATAATAATTTATATATATACTTATTTAATTTATATATAAACAATACATATTTATAAAACATCATGAAATATCCAACGAAGCGGGTGGGTAATGGCGAGTTGATAATAAAGGACACGCTAATAAGAAACACAGATATTAAGAATCTTTTAAAATTAGTATTAATTAACATGATTATTCATTATTCGTATATTGTTGTTATCGAATTTTTAAAGCAAACTGAAAAGTCCGAAAACCGGTGCTTGATGACGGATCCAAAAGTTGGAAATAATTTTCAATGTAGGATTTGCTTTTCTTTTAAAATTTTTTTAGTGAACTAGATTTATTTCAGTATAATTTTAAGAGATTAATTTTTAGTAATGATTCATTTGAAAATAATCATAATTCTGATACAGTGAACAAACGAATAAATATGCAAGTCTTTAAAAGAAAAACGTAACATTATATGGTACATGTAGAGTCTTACATAAGTGAGTGGTGACGTTAGCAATAGGGGGAAAAAAGAATAATTCGAAAACTCTCTCTTGTGCAATGAATGAGTCGTTAAATGTTAGTGCAAAATCTCCCAATTAGCATTTTAAATCTGTCATATTGCTAAAAGAACTTAAGATAGTTATTCCCCACATGCGGTATGAATTCCGTATCTTTTGGATCTGTACATTTCATGGTAAAGGGGGGGGGGAATCTAAACTGATGGTTGTGCTATTTTCAAAAATGCGCCTAATTAATTCACACGCCCTAAGTAAGTCTTCCTAATTGAATTTGATTCTTTAAGAGAGGCCAAAACTGTTTTAAAACTTCTGTCTTTTATACTACTCAATGCGATGATACGCTCAGAACAAACTACATTAAAAATCTACAAGATCAAATGTATAATATCTAAAACGTACTTTTAAAAAAAAATTCTGTTCATAGAGCACCATCAGCATTCTTAGTTTCAACGCTCTAAATTGCGTGAATTTGTGATTTTATGTTTTTGAGAAAATTTCCTTTTCTCCCAACTAACTACACAAATTCTTCCTTTTATCAATATACATAAAGTTTTGTAAAAAGTTATTTTCTCCTATGACATCAGTTCTTTCCATTAGTATATAAGTGCATTTTATCTGCTTATTCAAGAGATCGAGGAATTATTATTCTGACTGTTTCTTAAGATGTTAGCACGATTGAGTGTTGGATTATCATGTATAGATTTGGGAATTTAACAGTTTGTTTGAATGTTAAAAAAAGTTAATGTTTAAAGTTTTTCAGACTTTGATTTAATGGTTCTTGAGTCTACCTGCGTAAATGATTGCGGATGATTTTCATTATAATTCGCATCATATTCTTGTAATTCTTATGAGTTAGGAGAAAGAAATGTGGTAAGATTTTTTCGCAGGAAATTCTGACGAAGTTACAGTATTTTAAAGACTGTTATCGGAAAAACGTACTGAAAGAAGTATACGAGTAATTTTTATTTGTAAAAAAGAATGTATTTTAAAGTAATTAAATTTATTCAGTATTTTGTGTAATCTTATTTTTTGAAGGATTTATTACAGAAAAGAGATTGAATTGAGATGATAATTGTGGGATATTTCTGGATTTTGAATTGGATGAATTATACGCAGTGATATAAATGATTACACACATCACACAAGAAATAATTCTAATATAGTATTATCTTGTAGCGAGGATAATAATGATTACTGATCACTCCATTTCTAAAAGCAAGTAATATATAAAAAAAATTAAGTCAATTCCTATTTAGATCATCAAAAAAATAAATATTTTAGTTACTTTTTATTAAATAGTTACAATGAATATAAATATGTATATACATATGACAGAATCACAACATTATGCGGTAATTAATTTTTATTAATTATCTTCAAAGTATCATGTTGTTATCCAAAACAATCGAAAATATAAAATTCCATTTCAACTAAATGATTTGAAACGTGAGGGAAAAAAAAATATTTTTAAAGTTTTTTGACTCAAGTCGCTAAAAATGAAGCCAACGTGGATGAATCTGTAATTCTTTAAATAATTATTTTCAGTCAATTCATTTTAATTAACTATAATTAAATTATCGTATTGTTACCCAAAACTATAGTGTATAGAAAATTTTAGTTCAAATGTGCGCTTTAAAATGTGAGAAGAAAACCTTCTCAAGTTTTGACAGAAGTCGCCAAAATGGTCGCTACTCGCCAAAAATGATGCCAACGTGGCTGTATTTGTAATTCTTTGAATAATTAGTTTTAATCTATTATTTTTTATTAATTATAATTAATTATTGTCATCCAAAATAATCCTTATAAAATTCCAGCTCATTTGAGTGCTTTAAAATGCATTTTATTAGCAATTAAAAATTTGAACAAGATAGATATAGAGAGAGTGTGTACTAATAGTAGAAATTGAACTAAACACGGGTGTAACAGAGAAAGGCTTGCGTAGAAGCTCCGTTCATACGATTTTTAGAACAATCTCTCTTGGACGAGCGAAATTTATTGAAGTTCTCACAAGTTTTTCCTTAATTGATATTTTTTTTTGTTTTTCACATTAAAACTATAATAAATTAAATGCTTCGAATTCTTTAATTATGATTTTTTTTACCGAGAGTATTAATCTACAGATACAGTAATTGACTTCATGAGGGTTATAAAAGTTTCTGTTGTCAAGTGGTAAAACATTAGTGCTACTAATTGCATTTTATAAAATTAGTTATCGAAATCTATGCTACCAAATGCGTCATTTTATCATTATATAATTATTTGAAATACACATAAATGATAAAAAAAAATTGATGTGGCTTGGCATTTATTGTAAGCCTATACACATGCATTTTACCGAACTAAATTATGAACAATAAATAATCTTTAAAGTCCTATTTGATTTTAAAACACATTTTTCACACGTATTAATTAAATGATCATAACTGATTAAATTTGTACGCAATAAACAGCGTTAACAAACATATGACAGTAAAGAACAAATAAATAATAGATTCCCCATTATATTAAATTTCTCAAAATTGAATAGAATTCGAAGCTGATAAAAATTATATATCATGACAGTTATTTATCTTCTTTTCGTCTGTGCTAAATCCAGTACAAAGAGACGCTATGTATTTGTTAATACTTCGTCTTCTAATAACGACTGTTTCCTTTTTTGTGTTTTCTGCGAAGGCCTTTTAAAACTGGCAATGGAGTTGCATAGATTTTTCCATTGCTAAATTCAATATCCCTTTTAAATTATTTCGAGTCGCAAACAAATTGCCGCTGCCATTCGAAGATTCTTCAATTATGCAATCGCGTTTTGTTTATTCCAGCCTCATTTGGTAGCTGTGCCACCAGTGAGACGGTTGCTATAGCGCTTAAGTACCAGCATAAATTTTCTGACTTTTGACAGCAATTTGGTTGCCATTTGTTTCTGCCAATGATCGTTGAGTTTTTGAGAAGTTATTACGGAATTGATTCCTCTTAACAGGCAAGCACGACGAAAGGGGGGGGGGGTACTGGACGCTCTTGTGCCTTCGTCGTTAACGTTTCACGCCAGGCGGTGACATGCCCCGAATCGATTGAGATCTAACGAGTATCGTTTAATCGATATGGCGGTAACGCGTTTTGGCGTAACGATTGTGAAAGCAGTTTTGTAACACCTACGGGCACATTTTTTTTTATTTCTTTTTGTCTTTCCTATGTTCTTTCGATTTTTTCCCTCTTCTTTTTCCGTCCAAGAGTCCTTTCGTTCCAACCAAAATCCGAGATTGCTGTGCTATCGATCTTTTTTTTTAAGTTTTTCTTTTTTTTATTTAGGGTGAATTATTGCGAAACTAGCATGAATTTATGATAATGAGGAGGTATATTTTGTCTTATTGTATCTTTCCCAACTAATGGAAGCCGCTCTCGTATTTTTTCCCCTCTGTTAATGGCTATTTAAAACATATAATGCAAATATTTGAGAGGCGTGTATTTCTGTGTTGTGCTTTTCATTTTATTTTTGTTTCGAACGGCAATGGAAAAGGTAGATTTTTATGTGCATATTTTAAGTCCTCATAAAGACCAATAAGTTGTCCCATTAATTGATTATGTATTTCTTTAAATGTCAAGCATTACACAAATACTTTTTTTAACGAGTTAAATGACTTATACAGCACTCTTAAGCAAAACTAGAATAGTAAGTTAAAATATTTGATAGAAATATTCAACAAATGCTGTTCAATTTTTTTTAAAATATATATTCTGCTGTGTGCAAAAAGTCCAACAACACGGATGTATCATCAGAATTAAATGAAATTTAATGCACAAACGACTTGTATTAGTACAAATAAATGACTAAATTTTCAAAGAAAAAAAACAATATTAAATGTCCGAAATCAGTATTTGGTGTAACCACCACGCGCTGCAAAAAGTGATGCTATACGACGTGACATGGAGTCACACATATTTTCAATGTCTGCTTGTGAAAGAGAATTCCATATCGCTTGTATGCGCTGCAAAAGTTCGTCTTTTGAAGCAGTGGGGCGTGGATCACGAGCAAACCGCTGACCAACCAAATCTCACACGTGCTCAATAGGCGACATATCCGGCGAATAAGCAGGCCCAGAAAGAAGTTGCATGTGTTAGGCTGAACAGAAGTCTCGAACAGTCTTTGCAACATGTGGGCGTGCATTATCCTGCTGAAAGATAGCTCCAGGGATGCCTTGAAGGAAGGGAACGACTTCGGGCTGTAGCACTTCACGGACGTACCTGTTGCTATTGAGATTACCCTCAATTCGTAGCAAATTGGATCGGCCATGATACGAAATCACACCCCCAACAGCCACTCCAAGGTGTTAGTTCACTCTGTCGTTCGATAACGCACTCCGGAAGACACCGTCATAGCGTCTAACACGAATGCGGCCATTATGGTTCCATAAATTGATTCGTGATTGATCTGAAAAGACAACTTGGTGTCAATCAGCTTGACAGGCTCTGACTTTATGAGTCCATTTCAGACGCAGCCATCGAGGGTTTGCCGTGAAGGTGATCCAGTTTAATGGCACCCTTGCACGCAATCCACGGTGCAGCAGACGTCGACAAATTGACGAAGCTGACATTAGCACACCTGTAGCATTAGACCAACGTACTGCCAAATGCCTGGAGGAAGCTGTACGGTCATTCACCGCCATGCAGAGCAGGTATCAATTGTTACGCACTGACGTCACCTTCCATCGCCTACTGCCAGTTTTTTGAGTTTGTTCGGTAGTCGTCGGTCCACTTCTTCCAAACTCGCAGGACTGTCGAACTGTTCCGCTGCACGCGAGCCCCTATTGCGCGATAGGCAAATCCTCCCCGTACCCCCCTCCGTAAGTTGTTTGAATGTCTCCTTATTTCATTGCAGAGGCACACTTAGGTCTCACTAAACGTTTGCCTTTAACAAATAACACTGGGCAACTAAAAAGAAAAATGTTTTTGTCTCAGAAATAAAAATGCGTGATTCTGACAGCATTTCTTCTCCTGAATTCAAATATGATACCGATTTTTCTTCATCACGCAAGGTTTTCGAGAGACAGACTTTTATAATTTGAAACATTTTAATATTTTCTACATCCTTAAATACACAATATTAGAACATTCGGACTTACCTAGAAATTAAGAAATCACGATTTTCTTTTATATTTCGCCTGTGGAGTATTTCTCTTGATGATCCAACAGTAATCGGCCATCATATTAGCATTCCATTTGCCTTGATATCTCTTTTCTATCGCTAAAATCTCCTGATGAAAGCGTTCCCCGTGCTCATCGCTCACTGCACAAAGATTTTCCGGGAAGATATCTAAGTGCAAGTGCAGGAAGTGTATTTTTAAGGACATTTTACAGCCCAAATATTAATAAGATGTTATAAGATCATGAACAATATCATGGTAATTTTCCGCCTTTAGATTTCGCAAAAAACTGTGAGTTACATTTATGAATGCTTGCCAAGCTGCTTTCTCCAGTGGATTTAATAGTTTCTCAAACTTCTCATTATGCATTAGTGATCGTATTTGTGAACCCACAAATATACCTTCTTTAATGTTTGCTTCAGTAATTTTAGGAAACTTCTGTTTTGAGTACATAAAATCATGTAACGGAGTTAGATATACATTTTTAAGATTACACAATGCGTCATGTTTCACATTTTTCTGTCCAGGAATGAATGATTCGTGTTTAGGCCATTATTTTCTGATGTAATGGTTTTTTCTATCCCTACTATCCCAAAGACATAAAAAACAACAGTACTTTGTGTAACCAAACTGCAGACCAAGGATAAGTGCCATTACCTTTAAATCACCACAAACATTGCATTCAAACACTGCATATTGAAGCTTTGCCAATATAAATTGAAAGTTTTCATATGTTTCTTTCATACTAGCAGAGTGAGCCACAGGTATTGATGGAAATTTATTTCCATTATGCAAAAGCACTGCTTTTAAACTTGCTTTGGATGAATCAATGAACAAGGACCATTCAATAGGGTTATGTTCAATACCAAATGTCTCCATAAGATAAGAAATGCCATTACAAAACACTAAGCCATTTTATTCAGAAGAATAGTCTTTACATTGAGAATGACGACTACGATTACATACCTTTGTATTCTTTTGAAGAAGATTCCATCCTTGTAGCCGGGAACCAAGATTTTCAGACTATTTTTTGGATAACTTTTAATCTCGTATGAGATCGTTGAGATCTTCTTGAGTCAATAAATGAATCTCAGATGAACAGCTTGGTTCAAAAGTTGTATCACCACAAACTTCTTCTTCCTTACTTCTATCGGGATATGAGCTCTCTTCATCTAATGACATATGTTCTGGAAGCTTTGGTATGGGCAATTATTCGCTCTGTGGAACTGGTCTCATTGAAGATTGCTAGTCAGGGTACACCACTGTATGCTTTTGATTTTGACGTAATCCCTTTAATGTTTGTTAAGCAGAAATAACAGTCAGAGGAGTGATCTTTGGGTTCCCTCCAAACCATAGGGATAGCAAATGGCATGTGGCTTGTGCCATTCTTCCATGCAGTGAGAAGCCTACTACACGATAAACAACAGATATGTGAGGCCCAGGTCCTTGTATAGTCCCCCACCTTACATCCAAAATAAAGTTCATAGCACTTTTTTTACTAATGGAGTAAGGTTTTGCCTTTGGGACTTGAGCATCACTTCACCACATATATAACAAAAAATGTTATGATGATTTAAACAAGCTCTATGCATTTTGTAACTAACAACTAATTAAAAGAAATAAATCTGTAAATATGTAACATACAACAATCCAGGCACAAAGCACTCACAATTACGTGTTTATTGATTCACTACTATCTCACAACTGACATCGTTCTAATGAAGGCATGCTAGTCTAGACCATATCTGTGCCTGTCTGTTGTGTCTGGTGCCAAAGTGTCTGTACATGTCTGAACTTGCACAACAGTAGCAATGATACCATTTGAGTTAGCTCATGTGGTTCCATTACATTTACAATGCCCTAGGAGTTTTTATTTTACAATGGACAAATGGTCACTTATTAAAAAAAATATTTAAATACATTAATTGAAATTAAAATTTAAAAAAACTGTGGGTGATGGAGAAATTCCAAATACATATTTGAAAACACGATAAAAAACTACATTAAGTACAACTATTGGTACTCAAGAGACAAAAATCATGTTGACCAGTGTAATCATTAACCATTTTCAACGTCCCACTACAATACTCTATTTATACGCTTTCAACATGAATTCAGAGGGCGCTGTGCACGCCACTTGTGCGTGGTGGCTCTGAAACTTTACTATTTACGTAACATCCTTTAATTATATTTGTTTAAAGTTCTTTTAATTCTGATGATTCCTTCATGGTGTTGCATTTTTTACAAAGAGAAGTGTATAAAGGAGAAAAGCGACTCACTCTTCAAATATATTTGGATTTTTTAGACCTACAGACCTGAGAAATTTCTCCCGCATGCTCCTTTTGCTGTGTAGAGATCCTCTAAGAGAACGGTTTTTGTGGAAATCGATGTCCAAGAAGATTATAAGGTTACGCGGCTTTTTAAAGATGAAAATTACCATTTCGGGGCTATTAAACCTACATACTAGAAGTTAGGCAAGCATGTTCCTTTTGCTGAGTAGAGATCCACCAAGAACTAGCTTTGGGGACATCGTCTCTCGATAGTTTTGCAGAGAATTATGTATAAAAAGAATGCCCGTTTTTGAAGTAGTAGACCAACAAACCTTAAATTTAGAAAGTATTCTTATTTTGTCGAGTAGAGATCCACTAAACGTGTGCTTTGGGGATATAGACTCCCAGGGGGTTACGTAGTTGTTATAGACAAACATTCTAATTCTAGTACTATTATAGCTACAAACTAGAAATTTTGTAAGCATGTTTACCTCATTAAGTAGAGATCCTCTAAATATGTAGTTTGAGGAAATCGACTAAGAGGGGTACTTCAGGGACGTAAGTAATAAATATACTTTTGTCTTAGAAACTCAATTGCTATAATCTTTAAATCAAGAATCGAGGGCTGTAAGCTTAAGTCTATGTCTTAGATGTCAATAATAAAAAAACCGTATGTGTACTACATCATGATATACCCAATGAAGTGGGCGGGCTATCTATACATACGTTTTAAACGAATTGATGCTTACTGAAGGACACATTTTCAATGCATTATTTCTTTATTAGATTAAGTAAAATAATAATTCAGAGTATAAGATAAGTTAAACATTCAATAATGAATTTCATATCTTTGTTTTTGCTCAGTAATCGATGCTTCGTGATCTGGGAAGAGATGCTCAGATCTAGAGGTCTTGATTCCACCAAAGATACAATATTTTGGCAGACTGTATACAAATTTGAATTGATTCTCAATGTCCATGTTATGGAAAGTAGGTAACTATTGTACTTAGATGTCGTTTTTGACATTTGGCCATTACTCACAATTATGAGGTTCCTTGCATAGCTTTAAACTCTTATTATTTTTCCCCCTATTTTTCTATACCTGCATTGTTTTTAATATATTTAAATTTATTTAAAATTTTAAAAAAATGCTCTCAGATAAGTTAGAATGAGATTTTTCACTAACCCTTCAGCTGATAAAAAATAAACAAGACAGCTATTACCTAGTGGCTATGGTCATGGAGTCAGGCCGTGGTAGCTAAGTGGTCAAGGTATCGGATCATGGCAGACATGTCATGAGTTCGAGCCCAGTACCACTAATGATCCGACTTGTAGGGGAGCGATGCACGTTAAATCTGTCGAGAGCTCAAATGTCTTCCCGTGGTGTAGTAGTTAGGGGAGGGGGTGCCAGCTGAGGTATCGTCCACGTCACTTTACCATGGTTCAAAATTACGAGGTCCATCGCCAAAAGCTCTCGTGTAGCTGAACAGTGTGACGTTAATATTCACTCACTCATGGTCGTGGTGGGCGAATTATGGGCAGTGCCCATTTAAGCTCATGGCGAGCCTTGGTATCTGCAAGCCCTCTTGTCACTGGAGGATCGGAATTTCTAACGAGAAAATCTGGTTCAGCTTACCAGGGCTCTTTCCTTTGTCCGGGCCCAGGGCCCCTGTGTGCCCTCCCCAATCACCCAATTGATAATCCGGCATTGGTTATGAGCTAAGGTTCTAGTGCCTGTAGGAGTGTCTGATGCACGTAGTCTCAATATCCTCCCGTTGATGTAGCGCGGATGTTCATTGAAGGAGGTGCCAGTTATGTGTGTCCGGCACTTTTGAACGTGTTTCAAAATAAAGAGATTCATCGCCAACAGCCCTCGTATTGCTTTATAATGTAATTATACTTTTTAATTAAAATATCTCTTTTTATGAATTAAAGGGAGTGTATCTGAACTCTAGTGAGGATTATAAGACGAGGACAATAAACTATAAGATTGGAGTTTTTATTATAATTTGCATCATTTTTTACTAGCACATTTATATGAAAAATAATGTATCTAATTTTTAAATATGGGCTCTATTATAAACAACGTAATTACAGAAATACTCATATATACGGGCTATTCAAGAAAGATATCATAATTGTGATTAACGATCACATTTAAAAAAGTTAGTAATAAAAAGTACTAACTTAGATCGCATCTCGATCCGGTCATTTCCCAAAGCAGTTGTCTTAACTTTGAATAAGTGTTATTTTTTTATATAGGAAATTTGTACCATGGAATGGAAGTGTGAATTTTTTTCAGTTCAGTTAAGTAAAAAATGTAATTGAAAAAGTATAAAATGAAAATTTATTCCAATGTGACTTAGGAAAAAACTGAGGGGAAAAAGAAAATAATTGTTCAATTAATTATTTTTAAAAATGTCTCTTCCAATGCATATATAGACATATTCTAATATAATATCAACTCTCTCTCTCTCTCTTTATATATATATATATATATATATATATATATATATATATTGAATTAAAATTATTTTGAAAATTAAAAAATCTTGCAAAGATAATGAATATGATTAATAATCAAAGAAAATAAAATCAATATCTTGGAAATGAGTAAATATAGTATTAAGAAAACTGTTAAAAAAAAAGAAAAAGATTATAAATGTTGATCGACTTTTTTTTGTCCATTATCTGTACTTTTTACCTATTATTGTTATTCTTGTATATCTTTTAAAAACCCACTAACTCCTTTATTATTAAAGTAACACACGCCAATTTACTCGAAACTCATTTGAATTTCAGTCCACATGTTTTCCTTTATTTTTCTTCTAAAACATACTTAAATATTTTCTTGTTAATGCATTGATAAAGAATTTGCTAACGCGTTGTTATTTTACTTTTAAAAATGTCTTTCAATTCCGAGACAGTCAGGTTCATTTTTTTAAATGTGGAAGCCATAATTTAATGGCATTTGATAAAGAACTTTTCAAATTAAATATTATGAAATAAATGCGCTTCGTGGATACTTCATTTGAAGTATGTGCTCCATCATTCTTTTATATTTTATTTTCAATACCTTTTTAAAGACTGTAGAAAACGTTATATATTTTTATTCACAATAAAATGTGCATTCATGCAACTGTTTTTCACACACAAACGTTTATTTTAGGAATTCTTAAGACGCATCTAAATTCATTTCATGTACTACTTTTATTTAAAAAAAAGGCAAAATAAAAATAATTGAGATCAAATGTTCTTTTCTTAGAAACCATTCATTATGCCATTGAAGCAGTCATATAACATTGAACAACACAATCGAAAATCGAAATAATTCCTGCCTCCATTATATATAAATAAATATCTCCACAAGCTGCAATTTATCAACTGTAACAATAAGTAGTATCAGATACCAGCATTATCTTAATAAAAAGAAAGGAACCCAATTGTTTTCCTGGAGCTAATTTTTCCGAGCGCCATCAGCAATCTGTGCAGAACGTTCGAATCGAAATTAAACCTTGTGTCCCTAGATAACAAAAGGAAATAATTTCTTTTATCTTTATGCTTTAGAAATTGCCAGTATTCCCCGAGCACCTGTTCCTTGAGGACGCTAAGAAATTGCTCATTCAAAATCCGGAAATAGAATATCTTTTTAAACGAAGAAGGCCAGAGCAAAGCAGAGAGAGAGAGAGGAAAAAAATGGCGAAAGAGTAACCTTTCCCGCTTAAACTAAAGAGCTATTTTCCACGTTGTGTGGCGATGACGTGATTGGGCCATGCAATTAGTTGACATCTTTCGTTGAGTGGCTGCTAAATTCTTTAAGACTCCCTCCCCTCCGGCCCCTTCCAACATCCTTTCGTTTTGTTTCGGGTAACTGTTTTAAGTGAGGCAATTTTGTTTCGGCTTGGAAATGGTGAAAAAGTTTTCTTGTTCGAATGTTTTCGATGAAGGTATTGGAATGGTGTTCGTTGCAACAGGCTTAATAGATTTTTCGAATCAGAAAGAAAGATTTAAGACTAGATTGGTGCTTTAAAAAACGTTAATTTCAGGCAGACTTTATAAATTATATTACTGAAAACATCTAAATTAATTCACATAAAATGTAGAAAAAAAGTAAATGTATGTAATTGGACTAGAAGTTTTAATTACTCTTTAAATGTTTCATATAAAAACCCATTTTTTGTGCTACATTTGTCCAAACATTATGTCACGATTACTATAAAGATAAATTAAATCCTATGTGTAGATTAGCTAATAATACAAGTGTTTCATATCTTTCGGATGTTATGTTTCATTTTAAATGGCATTTGTTAGTTGATATTGATTGTTTAAAAATCTCAACGAGCCAAATTTTCAAAAATATTTAGCTACGTGAAATAAAGATTCTTATCTTCAATAGGTGAATCTCAATGTGGGAAGTTTAGTTACATTTGAAAAAAAAATGTGATTATATATAAAATTTACAAAGAGTGATATAATTTAAAACATTAAAAATAACATTCTTTTTTTCAAAATATAATGGTGTATAGAAATGGATTCTAAGTAAGCAACCTACAATATTTGCATCAAGAATGAGTTAAATTTCATTGTTGAAGAAATCCGATTGAGTTGACTCTTTCATCTGTTCTACGACATTATCTAGTTAATGATTTATGCAGGCGAATTCATTCATCTTGAGTTTTAAATCTACAGGTAAATTCTTGTGGTCCATGGGTCAGATATTCATTTTTTAAAACAAATTTAACAAAATATATCAAATTGAAAACATTTATAAATATTGTAGTTCCTCTTTACTTCACTGAAGAGTAAATAATCAAATTATTACTGATATGTGAAGTCAATTTTGTACAATTCTGGCTATTAAATTTGTTACACCAGGAAGGAATGCAAAGGATACTTACTGTATGAATGCATTATATAGTGGAAAGAATAAATAAATAAATACTTTAAACTAAAAATTACACTCTTGCAAATCACTCGGGAAAACATTTCAAACACTTTGCAGAACCATATGATGTTATTTTCAAAAATTATTTTTGCTCTTGATATATGTTCAACATAAAAAAAGCTTCCACGTTAATTTTTGTATTATAAATACATATTCCATACATTATACTCACACATATTTCCTTCTCTTTCTTCAGAGTCATTGCATATGTTTTGAACAGGCTCTCTACAAACAACTGAATTGAGAAATCCTCATTTGCTGATTGATCAGGTAGGGCTCATTTGTGATTTTCATCATTTTTGCTAGATTTTCTTTTCTTTCTTTTTTTTTTGTCAAAATTTAAAGCAATCTATACTCCAATGTGCAGAATTATTACAATGGGGAACAAACATACAAGCAAAATAAATCTATGACTAAAATTCACCATATTCTATTCGTAAAGGAAAGCAATTTTTTTAGTGGCCAAAATGCAGAAAATAATTTTTAGAGATGACAGTTTATCTCCTATATCTTCATGTTTTGGGACCTCATATATATATATATATATATATATACTACATATCTGTGATATTGTAGCGGATTTCAAAGCCTTGATTTTAGAACAAAGTCGAGTTCTGGGAATAATAACAACATTAACCTCAAACACAGGCTTCGGCAAAAAGACCTCCCCAGTTTCAAAAGGCAGTTACAAACAAAGAAAACAAGATACATAAAAAACACGGATATAATTTTTTAAACCAATTAGCGTAAAATGACATCGTATTTGTTCACAAATAAAAAAAAGCTTTTTTTACTAAACTAAAGTACTTAAGTTTTACTTAAGGACTAAACATCCTTATTTCTAATTTTCGGTGGGCAGCAATAATAGCGTAATCTCAAACAACGATGATGGAGTACAGTCATACGTTCAAGCCTTATTGTTAGTTCCAAGAGCGCCTTATGATGGATGTATTGTATAATGGGAGTTACAGTGTCATGACAGTACGAAGTCTCGAACGTCCTATTGTAGAGATTTATAGAAGTTAGAAGAGACTAGTATATAGCCATGTCTAATCTTACTCATCTATAGGGTAAAATGGTTCAACAATAATGATAATAAGGACCCTTCAAATCTAAGTAACTTATTGTTGACTTAATCTTAGTGCTTACATTGTGTGAGTAATTAAAAGTCAACACAGATAGAATTATCAACTCAATCCCCATTTCATAGTTAAATTCACATTATTTTCAGAATTGCGATCAATCAAAATTATAAACGGTGTGTTCTGTTAAAACTTCTCTACTCGGATAAAGTTAAAATATGAATAAATCCACTCCAATATTATTAATTTCAAAAATATTAGCTCAGGTTTTGTATAGAAGTCTTAAAAACATATGGGCAAAATATTATTGTCATGGAAGCCTTTTTAATAAAAGAAGAATCTTTTAGAAATATGTTATTTTTTTCTCCATTATTTGCCAAAAAATTTAATTCAAATATATTTTTTTTGCAATAATATTCTGAAAATAATTTTATATGCATAGTTTCATACAAGTGAAACTAACTATCAAGAAAATTATCCACTCACATGCTATTGAAAAATAACTGTTCTGAGAGAGAACGTAGTCAGTCAATTTTAAATGACACCGCCATAACTCCTCATGACATTCTCGTCATAATCAACCTTGAATGCATTAATCATTCAGTCTTTGCCCAACACAATGGACTACATAGACAAGGCCTTACCTGTTGGTAAGACTTACAATCATTAGTATGATATTCCCAAAGCGTAAATATTCGCTTCTCTCGATATTTCTCCAACAAATAATAATACACTCAATTACGATAGTAACTTTTCACTTTCTTAACTACATAGATACCAAACCCATTTCGCTCGTACTCCGAGGTGAATTGTTACCGTAGCTTTTTCCGGAAAGGAAATGCCCTATCAGCGACTGATGCTCTCAGCGTACGACATCCAGATACGACGGGATAATATCATTACTGGAGATATTTCTTCGCTCTGTTAGTGTCCGTTACAGCGGAACTATCCACTGATGACAAGCTCCCGAGAGATATAGGGGTGGGGGCAAGATCAGAGAGGGATATTATCCAGCATTGAAGATAACATTGTTTCCGAGCCGTAGGGAGGGAGGATGAGGAATGGAAAAGCACAAGAAATCGGATACCTATTATTGCAACTAACGATGAAGGAAGAGTGGGTGTCTTTTAATTAATTGATTTGTATGGAGGGATTGGATTGTGAAAAAGAAGTGTATATAAGTGTATCAAAAGTTTCGAATTATCGACAATATTACTTTTATTTTAGGGATCTCGATTCCATTCTCTTTATATTCGTTTCCTTTATCTGTGTAAATTAAGATTACATGCAACTTTTTTTTTGCACGGTCTTTTTATACACGATTTTGAAATAGCACGGTTCGCCAATGTATTTTTTACTTGAATTTTTTGTGTTCCAAGAAAAAAATTTTCCTCCTTCCAATTTTTAATTTTTTTAAAAATTTAATTTTGACGATAAATCACAAGACGGTCAGCTTATGCCCACGCATGTGTGAGTGACTTGGTCTATTTCCTGGCTTGTTTACCTCGTATTCTGTAGTTACGGGGAATACCCGGATTTTATAATCCCTTTTCCTTTATTTTGTTGTACTTCAACTTGTAACTGGTCTATCTGCAAATCTTCCACTAAACCTCTTGGGTAAATTTATTTCATTTTTAACTGTGGATTAAGTTTAAAACCTTTCTTGGTGAAGAAGGCGAGATTTAGGCAATTGAATACTTCAATTTAAACGTTGGCATTAGAGTAGACGATGATGGGGTCGATGGTTGATTGTTGACGGTTGAAAGTTGAGATTGACTTGGAAATAAGATAACGATTGAAGGTCGTAAAGTTAAGCAAGATATCTCAAGAGAATTCAATCGTAGGAGTGAAGAGAGCTCCAATATTCATATAAGTACTTTTATTTATTTTTTGTGGAAATAATCCTATGCATTTGCTCTTCCGGGTTTAATATTGAATGTATTCCCTCCTTTTAACTGTGTTGGTTGATTAAGTAAAAGTAGTAATATAATTGTGTTAAAGTTACTATGGTTGATCATTGCTCGAACCCCCCAAAACACTAACGTCCTCCTGGGGGTTACATACTTGGGCACATTTCGTCCTTCAGTATAATTGTATTTTATGTTAAAATGTTCGGTTTGTAGGATGCAATAAATAATTTCAATAAAGTTCTAAAAGTTGATGTAGATTTTTCTTAAGTCGATGAGGAAATTTTCTGTCCAATTTGTGCTTATGATAATTTTTTTAGTAAAAAAATACTACTGATCCGGTGCACAACTTTTTGCATACTTGTTATCAAGTAGCAATGAGGAGTAATTAGTAGTTTTATTACTAATTTCAAATTGAATTTCTATATCTTGCATGTTCTTATAGACTAAATTTCCCCTGTACCCTAATTTTAATGTTTTTTTGTAATAAAATGATTTTTTTGTTTGTTTTATAGCGTAACGCGTGAATTTCATTATTTCTTTTTTTGCTCGATATTTTGTGAAAAAATTTAGGTTTTTTCTTCATCTTACATGGTTTTTTAAAGCTGTGGAGCATATCCCCAAATTTACCGTCGGTCGCATGTATTTTTTACTCGAATTATTTTGCACGGTTTTGTAAGGTATCTACCGTGTAAAAAAATGAGTTGGGAGTATTTTCTTTCTTTCAAATATTTGATTTATTAATTTAATTTGAATTAGAATTAACTTTTAACTAGAATTTTTTTCTTAACTAGATTTTTTTCGTTGTGTGTGAAATCATATAGATATTGTTTTTAGAATTTGTGCTAAAAAATTGTATTTGCGTGTAATTTTTCACTACTGAATTTAAATCTGTTACTTATTTTGTTTTCTAAAACTTCTAACTGTCCACACAAAACTAAAATTAAATGCAAGAACTCGAACACCTGATAAGAAATTTTCAGCTTGTCTTATATTATTTTAAAATATATCATGTAAAAGAATCTCTATTTGTCCTTTTACTAATACTCAAGGAGAGAATCTTTTATTAAATTGTTTAATTTGAGAATCTCTTTCTGTAAAGGAACTGTGAACCATACAAGTAAACTTTACTACTTAAAAAGTTAAGGGGACATAGTGTGATTTACGCAAAAATATTTAATTTAAGAATTTTCAAAAAATTTTTGGTTGCCTCCTATATGTGTATACTATGTATACACACATATAGTATACACACATGGGAGACAGATTTTAAAACAGATTTTGTGCTCAAAATTTCATAAAAACCTACCCATTTAATTTGTTACTGAAAAAACTTAAAATTTGTGAAGTGATTCTAAAATGCTACTCCTCCTACAAAAACTTATGTACAAGTATGAAATTTGATTTACAAGTATGTACGTCAAACCATGTAGAACAAAAGTTGGTGTGGGTTTTGCGATAACATGATTGGTATTCATACAATATTTCTTTTTATGAATACTTATTGAAAATTCTCTAAAAAAATTTACAAATTCTGAGTTTAATTATTTTTTTTAAAAAAAAGTATTGCTTTAAATCAAAAATTCACAAAAACATTTGTTACATGCACTACAAGCAATATGTAAACAAATTCAAAGCATTAAGGCACAATAGAAAAAAAAGCTTTGCATTTTAAATGAAGACCGATTATTTATTTTATCTTTCAGAGATAAGTAAGTTTAAAGTTTTGATTTGCCATAGGGATATGAATAAAAACGAACGTAAAAGCTATCACAATTCTGAGTTTCTTACGTTTAGAGCTTTTAAATTTTGTGAAGTTATGGAAATGTATATAAAATATAATTTAGGCTAAAAAAATTAGATTTGATCTTTTGACCGATTTTTGTCAATTGAATCGTAGTTGTCCCCTTAAATGAATTTAAATTTCTCTCTCGAGGAAGAGGAATATAGTAATAACATGTCGTTAGTGCTAGTTTGAGTTATAACTGTGAAAATGATAGTTTAGATCAGGCACGCGGTACAATTCTCTTTGGCTTTCTACACCAAAGTAGAAATGTGTCAAATTTTTAAAGGATTGAAGCTGATAATTTTGAAATGGAGCTTATCGAGATAATATCTTCAAAATTATGGAAAGCAGAATTTAAGGAATTATGAAATATTCTGGAAGACAATTCTTAAGATAAATGGAACGCTATTTTAAACTTCGCGATGTCATTGTTGGAGAGAGTTAATTGAGAGAAGAAAACTGCATATACGCTTCTCTCCACTTTGGATATATATATATATATATATATAGTACAAATTTTCAATCGTTAATAAAATACTTTTATTCATCCACTCAAGTTCAAATACATTTTTTAAAATAGCAGTGGATGACACTTATATAATGTTAAAACAGTTTTTTTTTCAAATATTAGTTCATTAATTCTATTTAAATAATGAATAAATAGTAACACATAAAAATAATACAATATATAAAAAGAAAATCACTCGTTGTGTCCCTGTAACGCAATAGATAGCTCGTTGGACTTCTAATCCAAAGGGCGTGGGCTTGAATCCCACCTGGGATGGCCTAATTTTTGAGAAAGTGATTTATTTTTACTATAATATTTTGTTGGAATAAATAAATTTAATTAATGAATAAATAGTAACAAACAAAAATAATAGTCCAACTCCATTTATAGAAAGGAAAATGGAAAATTACAAGAAAAATCTCGCTTTGTATTTTGCCATTGAATATTGTGATTCTCTCAATGAATATACGTATTTATATTACTCATAATTATTTAATAAAAAGTAATTTAAATAAAAAATTGCTGCTGACCTTAGAAGGTACTAGTTTAGTTTTTTTTATTACTTTTTTTAATAATTATATTGAAATCGAATACTGATATTTTATATTTTTTATTTTTTATTTTAATAAAAATGTTTAAATGATCCATAATATAAGTATAATTTTCTATTTATCTTGAAGGATTAGTTATATTTTATGTTGGTTATTCGTTATGTGTGTTGGCACATATCTTTAAGTGATACAAAATAAATACAGAAAAAAACTGTAAATCTATATGTTTTTTACCTCTATTTCCTGACTCTGCTTGCACTGTCACTTTAATCGAATTGTTTCAAATATTCCCATTTATGTGACACAATGAATCATATTGGTACATTTGCTTAGCACACGGCAATTAACAAGGTAGCTTAACATAACTTTTTCGTTTATCTCTGGAGGAGAGGCTTCCTGTTACTTTTTTACTGTCATATTTAAAATAGTTGAATATTTAAAAAAATAAAAAATAAAACTTTTTCTTTTTGGGGTACAGTTTTCTAAGTACTCACTTTTCCATTCACTCTGGAATATTACCAAATAGAATTCCATACTACATAACACACACACATTACACCATATTTCATTTACAATTAAACTAAAATTCTTTTCCTGCATTGGGATATTTCTAGGATATTGAATTCCCTTTACAATTCATTTTGCTTTAGACTTCAATCTTAACACGATGAAATTACATTAAAAATCAGTGATGTAAGAAATGCACAGTGGGAATAATTAAATACGAACAAAGTAAGTGTGGAAACAAAAAATTTAATTCTACGATACAGGTGTAGAATACAAATACTTGATTGCTTTTAACAGAAAAACAGCAAGAAGTTTACCATTTGCCCAAATCTCTTGATATCTGTTCTGTAAGACATGTGAAGGGAAAGTTTACCACTGGGCAGTTTACCATTTGCACAAAACGCTTGAAGTGTGTTCTGTAAGACATGTAAAAGATTATTTAGTATTCATTGATCAAGATAGCTCATCAAAACATTATAGGTCGGCAAGCAATAAAGTAGAATAACGCAAGTTATATATATATATATATGTTTTGTAAAGATGTCGTGTGACGTGAATACTTCAATGGCCTGTTACATGTAACCAACACGCAAAAATTCAGTGAGCGCATACATATATGGCATCGATTTCTCTTACAACTTGACAAACAAGAAGGGAAAAAATAGAAATTAGTTTGTGACCTAAGAGATGTTTGGCATTACAACAATTTACCTTATCTCAACATTACAAAAATCCATAGGCCGTAATAGCCAAATGGCCATGGTCGCCACTTTGTTCTTAGCTTTCTTTTAACCTTGTGTCACTAAAAACCTGATGTGTAGAGAGGCTGATGCACTATATATCTCTCAGGGAGAAAACTCGCAAGATAGCAAGGTGTAGAGATTTAGACAGAGGTTTCAACTTAGGTATCCTCCTCATCACTTGGCCATAGTTCAAAATCACGAGCTCCGCCTCCAATAGCTTTCATGCAGCTTTAGATTGTGACGAAAATCAAAACTGAAGAACTCAAATGAAAATTATTATGAAAAGTCAATTCGAATCGAAAAAAAGTTGTAAATGATACTTAGGGAAGGAATATGATCAACGCCTACATAATGTCCATCCTGAGAGGTACTTCTTCACAGCAGGCAATTTGTATCTAAAACAACTTTATATGTCTTATATTTGTTTTTTATTCAGTACTAAATAAATTTCCATCAACATATTATAATGTGGGACTAGAATATTAGTCGTAAAATATTTTTTTTAAAAAAATCATATTTAGCTGAATAACAAAAAGCATAAAAAATGCTTCCATATCCTTTCAATTTTACATTTCTATTTCATGTAACTTGTTCTATTGTATTTATAGAAATTTTCACAGCACTTCTACAACGCTTTTACATTGTGTAAGAGATAGAAATAGCTGTTAAATAAACAATGCTTTTAAAATTACTTAAAAACACTTATCAGAATTGTAACTCTAAGATAAGGTGACAATGGAAAAATGATACTACGTGTAGAATCTTCATAATTTTAAGTGTGATCAGCCATAGTAACCAATAGCATCTCATAAGGTAAGAGTGTACCAATCGCACTTAAGATCGATCAATTCTGTAAAACTTCCACAAAGTTAGCGAAGCATCTTCCATACATTTGTCCCGAATCATCGACTCTAATTTAAAGGAGTATCGAGGAATTTTTGAAGGTAACGAATGAATGACTTCTTTCGCAGCCAGTTGAGCGCTGTTGGTAGCCGCTGCTGATAGTATTACCATGCAGACTAAAACAGAAAACCAGATTTACAATGCCAGGGTGTGTGAGGAACTACCAATGGAAAAGAACAGTATCTCGAAATTCGCGTAGAATAATCCAGCCATGCCACTCAACACGATGATGAACGCTGAGAAACTTAAATAATCATCTAGAGATTTGATGACATCGATGAGTTCAACATAACTCTGAATGATTGGTATGCAAGAGCAATCTTTACTTAAATGTCTTGCCCATTTTTCAACAGTGTTAAAAAGAAATTCTGCGTACAAGCAAACAAATCCGTAATACCCAGTCAAAGGAATGAAGACTAGTGCTGATGTACTTGAGTCTAAAATAATCATCATTTCAGGAATAAAAATGAAATATTTCTTTAATTCTTGCGAAGCGTTACCAGAGTTTTCAATCAAGTATCGTAAATATATCCTTTCTTTTGCATAAAAACTTGATATTGTGTAGGTAAAAGCTAAAGAAAACATAAATCCAAAGTATGCTAAGATTGATATTTGGAATTTTCGTCCACCTTGAAAGCATTGTAACTTTTGAGAACATTTTAGAAGGGTCTTTAAAATATGATGGATTTTCTTACGAGCTATTCGGGTTTTGCAGATTAAGAACTACTTGAAGGAAAACAAAAACAGTCAATACGTGTATCTCGGTTCTATTCCGGAGTAGTACTGTAGCTATTAGGTGGGTTAATACTGTTAAGCATTGTAAAATTCTGAACAGGTAATATGGACACCTCCAAATGAAGCTACGCAAAGAGTTTTGCTTGAAAAATCCATGTTGTGGCAATGATTCCATTCCTGTGATGTGGAAAACAATTAGTATTGGTAGAAAATACTTCTCCATTATATATTTTTTCGTATTCATGATAATTTTTAACGTTGTTTCAGTAAATTTAAATCTTGCAAAGAATTGTTGTCTTCTTTCTTTTTAACCTTAATTATCCGTTATCATTAAAACCAGAAAGTTTACACTATAGATAATTTTTTAGATTAACTTATACATGAGAGTTTTAAAAGTTATACTCCAGCTTTCCCTGTCTCAAATCCTGACTATTCATTTACCAACAGAGAACACCAAATGTGAATAAGCACAAATATTAATCTAGCTTGTGTCAGAAAAATTTGCCTTTCCAAATAGAAAATTATAGGCATTATTTTATCTTTGTGTTAATCTTTTGCTATATTTTTATTATAATATAACGAAAATAAACCAAAAAACAATGTATTTATTTGAAAGCTATTTTATAATATTTTTTTCAAACTTAAACAAAAATTTTACTAAATTATTATTGTTCCATATACTGCACTTAATTTTGAAACATAATTGGAGTCATCGATATTGATCATTTCAATTTGAAGAGCATTCATAATATAGCATTATTTTAAAATATTTTATCTTGGAACTTTTTTTTTCAATGATACTTCGAAATACTGAATATTTGGGTTCTGTTTTCGGTGGCTGAATTGTAAAAAATATTTTATTGAAATTAGCTCGCAAAGTGCACTCTATGAGTATTTCAAAATCATGTATTAGTTAGTTACATGAATCCCATTTAGTAATAAAGTTAAATATTTAATATTTTGTGACAGTAAAAAGGCATACACTTATGAATAAAACTTAGACTGAATCAATTTTCAAATACTTTAACGTTTAATTTAATTTATTTTCAATAAAGAATACATATTTTTTATTTCTGTTTTGTTTCCTGAACCTGTTCAGTTTCGCAAAAGGTATATTGAGATAATGATATTTATTTCGAATATAGTTATTTCTTTAAAACAGAAACTTATTTTATTGTTAAAAAACTATATTTGTTTGTAGGTGTGTGCGTGAGTTACCATAGATATCAAAGTTCTTGACTATTTTCCATTAGATGGTGCCTTACATCTAGTCATAACCAAAGTGTCTTATGAAACAGGCATTCGCATTGGTTTATTTGATCATTTTAAAAAGAGTCCAATCCGAGGGGGCATGCTTATTTTATACCTTTTTCTTTGGAAATATCTTTTCAGCAATGAAGATATAAAAAATTTTTAAAAAATTAATCTGTAATTTGTCTAACTTATAAATATAAATGTTTATAATTGTTATTTTCTTCTTTTTAAATAAATCTTAGCTTAAATGAAAATACAATCAAAGAAGCGTCACCCATATTCCCCAATTTCTTTGGATATAAAAATGTAACAATGCAATAATCAAAAGGATCTGGAAAAGAAGACTTAAATATTATATTTTTTAATAACAGAGAAAATTATCGCTTCAGTACACATTCTGGACACAATCTTTTCTTGTGAAATATTCCTGAAAATGCAACCAATTGACAGAAATACATGGGAAAGTATCCTAATCAATCAAGTAATGAAAATATTTACCTCGGAAATCTTGCAGTCTTTTTTGTAAGTCATGTGAAAGATTATTTTGTTTTCATTGATAAAGATAGCTGATCTATACATGGGAGGTCAGCAAGCATGTGAGTAGAATAACGAGAGTTATATATATGTTTTGTAAAGATAACGAGCGGCGTGACTACTCACCGGTCTTTTACATCTAACCAACCCTCAGAAATTCAGCGAGTGCATACATATATGACATCGATTTCTCCTACAACTTGACAAACAAGAAGAATAAATAGAAATTAGTTTTTTGACCTAAAAGATGTTCGAAATCTCAATAATTTACCTTATCTCTACATTATGAACATCTAAAGGCCTTGATAGCCAAATGGCCATGGTCGTGACTTTGTTCTTAGCTATGTTTTATCCTTGTACCACTAAAAACCTGCTGTGTAGGGAGGCTGATGCACTATAAATCTGCCAGGGAGCAAGCTCTCAAGATAGAAAGGTGTAGAAATTTAGACAGAGGTCTCAACTTAGATATCTTCCTCATCACTTGGCCATGGTTCAAAATCACGTGGTCCTTCTCCAATAGCTTTCATGTAGCTTCAGATTGTGACGTAAATCAAAACTGAAGAAACCAAAAGAAAATTATTAACGAAAAGCCAATTCAAATCGTAAAAAGTTGTAAATGATACTGTGGGAAGGGACGTGACCAATCACACATACTTCTACATAATGTCATTCCTGAGAGGTACTTCTTCACTGTAGACAGTTTGTACCTAAAACAATTTCATATGCCTTATTTTTTTCTCATTCAGTACTAAATAAATTTTCATCTACATATTACAATGTGTAACTGGGATATTAGTCATAATATATATATATTTTCCCCATATATATATATATTAAAACAATACTCGCCGTTGTGTCACCATACCTCCAACAATCAGATAATCGCTGAATAGAGCTTCGGCAATAACTCAGTATCCAAATATCTGTACTGACACTCTCAGTAAAGCAGAGTTTCAAATTACTTAGAAGGACTTCTCAGAATTGTTTTACTAAAATATGGTGAAAATGGAAAAATAATACTACGAGTAGAGTCTTTATCATTTTAAGTGTGACCAACTATAGTAACGAAAAGCATCCCATAAGTTAAGAGTGTACCAATAGCACTTAAGAAAAGTGATCGATCAATATTGTAAATCTTCCACAAAGTTAGCAAAGCATCTCCCACATATTTCCCCCGAATCGTCTCCAATTTAAAGTAGTATCGAGGAATTTTTGAGGGTAAGGAATGAATGGCTTCTTTTGCCGCCAGTTGAGCTCTGTTGCTGGCCGCTGCTGATAATATTACCATGCAGACTAAAGCAGAGAACCAGATTTGCAATGGCAGGTTGTATGGGGAACTACCAAGGGAAAAGTACGTTATCCCGAAATTCACGTAGAATAAACCAACCATGCCACTCAACACGATGATGAACGCTGAGAAACTTAAATAATCATCCAGAGATTTGATGAGAGCGATGAGTTCTATATAACTATGAATAATTGGTATCCAAGAGCAGTGTTTATTTAAATCTCTTACTCTTTTCTCGACACTATTAAAAAGAAATTTTGCGTACAAGCAAACAAATCCGTAATACCCAGTCAAAGGAATGAAGACTAATGCTGATGTTATTGAGTCTAAAATAATCATCATTTCAGGAATAAAAATGAAATATTTCCTTAATTCTTGCGAAGCATAGCGAGAGTTTTCAATCAAGTATCGTAAATGGATCCTTTCCTTTCCATAAAAACTTGATATTGTGTAGGCAAAAGTTATACAAACATAAAGCCAAAGTAGGCGATGATTGATATTTGGAATTTTCGCCCACCTTGAAAGCATTGTAATTTTCGAGAACATTTTAGAAGGGTCTTTAAACTCTGATATATTTTCGTACGTGATCTTCGGGTTTGCAGATTAAGAACAACTTGAAGTAGAGCAAAAAAAGTCAATGCGTGTATCACTGTTCTATTCCAGAGTAATACTGTAGCTATTAGGTGGGTTACTACTGTTAAGCATTGTAAAATTCTGAACAGGTAATATGGACATCTCCAAATGAAGCTACGGAAAGAGTTTTGCTTGAAAAATCCATGTTGTGGCAATGATTCCATTCCTGTGATGTGGAAAGCAATTAGTATTGGTAGAAAAGATTCTCCATTATATTTTTTTTCATATTCGTGATAATCTTTTAACGTTGTTTCAGTAAATTTATATATTGCAAAGAATTGTTGTCTTCTTTCTTTTTAACCTTAATTATCCGTTATCATTAAAACTAGAAAGTTTACGCTATAGATAATTTTTTAGATTAACTTTCTTATACATGAGAGTTTTAAAAGTTATACTCCAGTTTTCCCTGTCTCGAATCCTGACTATTCATTTACGAACAGAGAACACCAAATGTGAATAAGCACAAATATTAATCTAGCTTGTGTCAGAAAAATTTGCCTTTCCAAATAGAAAGTTATAGGCATTATTTTATCCTTGTGTAAATCATTTGCTTTAATTTTATAGTAATGTAAGGCGAACAAATTAAAAATCAATTTATTTATTCTAAAGCTTTGCTATTATTGTGCTTTATAGACTACTCTTAATTTCGTAAGCATATAGAAGGTGATCGATATTAATCATTTCAATTTGATGAGCAAACATAATATAGCACTATTTTAATATATTTTATTTTGGAACAATTGTTTTTTAAATAATATTTCGAAACTTTGGATATTTGTGTTCTGTTTACGATGACTGAATTGTAAAAGGTTTATCTCGCAAAGTGCACACCATAAGTACTTAATTAATTTTCTGTTTGCTTTTCAAAATCATGCATAAGTCACATGAGTCTCATTTAGTAGTACAGTTAATAAATTCAATATTTTTACCAAAATATTCATATAGTAATGTATAAATCTTAGATTGAATCAATTTTTAAAAAACTTTAATATTTAATTTCATTGAATTTCAATAAAAAATACATATTTTATTTTATTTCTGTTTTTTTTTTCAGAACGTTCAGTTTCGAAATATATGTATATTGAGATAATGGGATATATAGCGAATATAGATACTTCTCGAAAACACAGAAAATTCATTTACAGTTAAAGAAAGAACTAAACATAAAAATATGTTTTTTAAGTTACCATAGATATCAAAGTTCTTAAACTATTTTCCGTTAAACTATCATTTATATCTAGTCATAACAAAAGTGTCTATTCAAATAACGATGCGTATTGGTTTATTTGCTCCTTTTAAAAAGAGTACAATCGAAGGGATATGTTTACTTTATCGCCTTTTTTTGGCAATATCTTTTGTGTGATACAGGTATTAAAATCAAAGCATTTTCTAAACATGTACTTTATCTAATTTATAAATATCAATGTTTTTAGAATTCATTTCTTCTTTTTTAATGAAACTTAGTTTAAACGAAAATATTATAAATCAAGTGAAATCATTGTCTCAAATTTCTTTGGATATAAAAATGTAACGTTGATGTAATTAAAGGGGTCTGGTAAAAAGAAGACTCCAGCTTCTGTATAAATTACAACAGAAGTATATATTCTCGATACAATCTTTTCTGTCGAAATATTCCTAAAAATGTTCTCAGTGGAGAGAATATCAAGGGAAATATCCTAATCAATCAAATAATCAAAATATTTACCACGACAGTTTACGGAAATATATGTATATATTCACAGTGATAAAACAATAACAACGAACTCACCAGTAGTACATTGCTTAAAAAAACAAAAACACAAAGTTTTGTAGCGTAAAATAATAGTTTTAACTTTGGTGTATAATATTTAGTTCAATTAGTTTTAAAATACTCACATGAAATGATCAACAAACAAAAATAATACAGGAAGAAGTAAGAGATAAGCTACAATATTTCCAAACTCGAGTGGAACAGTCCAAGCATATTAAGTTTAAAGTCAAAGAAAACTTTAAACCGATGAACAATCAGTTACGAACAATTATAAAAAAAAAATAAAGAATCGAAAGACCGTCACATTCTCTCTAAAACATTCGTTAAGAAGACCAAACCGTTAGAAGTTCTTTAAGACGCCGACAACACTTGAGGGCCTAATTTCGGAAAACGTGTTGCTCAAAACCAAACAAGAAACAAGAGCCAAACCAAAGAGTCCAACCAAACAAATGGCAGTTTTGACAAGCGTTTGCTCCCTTTGTTTCATTGCCTTTTCATCCTTGATTAGGACTTCGGTTCCAGAAGAAATCAGCCCCTTGCTGTAAGTTGAAGGAGGGGAGGGGGGAGTTGCATGTATGTGTGAGAGCAAACTGCATAATCGCCACCAGGTCCAGAAAAATATGTTAAAATTTGTGGAACATCTGGCGCGTCAAACCGCCTGCTTGAATACAAAACAAAAGACGCGTCATCTCCGCCATAGCAGCAAGAGTTTTTCGCAAAATCCGCGTTTTGCAAGTAAGATGAGACTTTTCTTCCAACCAAATCCGCGCGAACGAACCGAAAAGACGTATGTGCCCATTGGACCGTAAATTCCTACGCGCTGTGTATGATGCGGTTTCGCTGTCCATATAGCTAGTAAGGGAGGGGGAGGTTTGAGGCTTTCAGGAAGGGCTCTAAAGACTTTTTATTTTTATTTTTTTGTAACTCCTCTCCTCTCTTTTCCTCTTTTGTTTTTATCTTGAATGCCTCTTCTGGTATCGAGCTTCTGTTTAGCTATTTTCGTTATCATTTTTTTTTGTTTCGTTCCGTTTTAAGGTTATTTTTTGGATTTCTGTTACACCCCCACATCTCTCTCTAGTATCCCTTGAAAGGACTTGTTCATTTTTTTTTCTTTTTGTATCTTTTTTTGTTCGTCCCTCTCACACCCACATTTAGCATTCCTCTTTCCCCTCCCTCCAAGCGCCTCTTAAAGAGGGTTTGAATCTCGTTATGGAGAGCCTGATGTATTTCTACGATGCTTGGGATAAATTTTTCCGCTAGCCGGAGCGTGCATATATAACGAAGGACATTTTATGTCCTGAAGAAGAAAAATCAAAGGGAGCTGATCACCCCACCCTAATCCTTTCTCCTGTATTTTGTTCCAAGTTAATCACGGCGTCGACTTTCCTTTCAATCATGGGATAATTTTTCCGAAATTGCGATGAATACCTTTAAGGCTGTAATTGAGAAATAGTCATTTTCACTGGAAATATTAAAGAAGTGTTTGAGATTCGCTTTGAATTATTTGCTATTTTTTTCTTTATTTGAAGTCTCTTTTATTGTCTATTTAACTAGAAGAACAACTGTTAACTAAGATAGATGATTTTGCGAAGAAAGGAATTCTTCACTCTGGTCATTAGATATATTCGTTACAAAATTGATTTAGTGCAGTTATGTTTCATCAGTTATCTGTACTTAAGTCTTTTTTACACGGTTTTGAGAAAACAAGGTTAAGCAAAAGTCACTTTTTTTACACATATGATTGATTTTTTCTTGCTCAATTTTGCGTCGCTGATTTTTAAGTGTACGGGAAGATGGAGCTGAAGTTAATTAATTTTTTGTTATTTTCAATTCTGACTGCATAAACTTGTTTTAAGTCTGGCTATTATTATTTGAACATTTACCTAAACGTGCGTTCCGACGTGATTTAACGATTTGTTTACTTTGGTTCCAAAACTATATAAAATGTTTTGAAAACCACGGCCATCAAAATAAATAAATACCAAATTTTGTGATAAAAAGTGTACCCTGAAAATATTTCGGGAATTCACTTGATCGTCTTTGTGTTACGGATGTCAAACATAATGGATGTAGTTGATTTTCTATTATATACAGAGATTTTTTGATTCCCATCTCTATCTCTCTCGCTGTTAAAAAATTCATTTATTATCATCTGTAACGACAAATAATTATTCTTTTTAAACCACAATTTTTATCTCCTTTTAAATATATGCAAGTAAATACATACCCTTGAAAATATTTGCACTTGATTCTTTTATCATTTTTTGTATGTTTTTCTTTAAATCTATTCGTAAATAAGGTTCATTACTTCACTTCGAATGGTCTTTGACTAACGTGGAATTCATTTATATTTTTTGATATACAAATATTATCTTCCTACAATGTCTTTACGCATTTTTAGGCGTATTTACAGATTTGTGTATGTGATTTCATTCTATAATACTTGCTTCTAATATTAGAGAAAATATATTAGCGTAGAACAAACAAATTTCCTTCAACATATGTATTTTGAAAAAGTGTTTGGATCAAGAACTAAAACATATTTGTTATAAAATCACACACACAAGAAAGAAGTTCCTTTTTCGGTGGAGTATATTTAATACTAATAAAATCATTAACGTGTGTGTTTGATACTATAGTTTGCAGTATTTTCCTCATTAAAAAATATAGCTGCTTGAATAAAATTAATAGAAACACATTTTAATTTTTTATTAATTACCTTTTGAGTCTTCTATTCAATTCCTACTATTAGCTCACTCTCTCTCTATACTTATCATGTTGAAATTTTCAATTGTTAATAAAATGTATTTTAAATAACTCAGTTGAGCTGAAATTTTATATACACAATTATTTTGGATGACAATGCATTAATTTAATTATAATTAATAAAAATTAATTGATTAAAACTAATTATTCAAAAAATTACAAGTAGAGCCACGTTGGCATCACTTTTGGTAACTTAGCGACCATTTTGGCGTGTCAAAACTAGAAAAGGTTTTTTTCTCACATTTTAAAGCGCTTTTTTGAGCTGAAATTTTCTATACACTATTGTTTTGGGTAACAATACGATAATTTAATTATAATTAATTAAAATTATTGATTGAAATTAATTATTTAAAGAATTACAGATACAGCCACGTTGGCTACATTTTTAGTGACTTGGGTCAAAACTTTAAAAAAAAATTTTCCCCTCAAGTTTCAAATCATTTACTTGAACTGAAATTTTATATACACGATTGTTTTTGAGGACAATGCGATACTTTAATGATAATTAATAAAATTTATTGCCACTTAATGTTGTGATTCTGTCGTATGTATATACCTACATATTTATATTAATTGTAACTATTTAATCAAAATTAATTAAAATAATTTTTTTGTTGATCTAAGTAGGAATTGACTTAAAATTTTTTTTTATATTACTTGTTACAAAAAAAAAAATTATTAGTGAAATAATACGTAATTTCTTAAAATCTTATTCTTTCGTAAATTTTACACATACAAAATTCATAGTGTTTGAAATGATTGATAAAGCATTTATTATCAGAAAAATACATTAGTTGAGGTATCTTATATATAATTACTCACAAAAGCCAGCTGATATATGCTACTAATATTTATACTGTCGCATTTTAAATTTAATGAGCATTAAAGATTTAAAAAAAATCAAGTAATAAATGTAGTAATTAAAAATCAATTGAATTAATTAATTAAAATACACAAATTTTAAAATTTTTTAAGGGGAAACCAATTACTGAAATAAATCTTTGTTGATCTTTAAGCTATTAAAATTGCAAAGTTTTGTTGGAAATATTAGTTAAAGCCGTGGGAATACCATTCTTTGAGATTCTAGGAAGCATTATATCTTAGGAATTTTTTTTTCATTGTGAACATTTATAAACCCCGTGCACGACACAATGTATCACAAGGGAAAGAAGGAAGGATTACGACACAAACATCCATGCCTTCTTCGGGATTCGAACCCAGTCCCTGCGGCACCCCAGTCAGCGTCACTAACCGCAATACTGTGGATGGGCGGCTATGTTAGGGATAAGCACTCACTCTCTAGTTCTATAGAATCTTTTCAACAAAAGGAAGAACTCTATCTCAGAAAATGGGTTTCCTTTTCTTTCTTTTTCTGGAAATCTTTACTATTTTTTTTGCAATTATTGTAATGTCGTTTCGCGTCATACAGCTGGAAAGTAAGCTTCTTTTTGTGGATAGGATAATCGTTTTCCTATACTCACTTTCACCCCTAAATATTTCGAGGTCATGTCTTTTATCACTGCTTCGGCGACCCGTGGCACTGTGAAAAAGCCCCACCCCGTCCCCGATATGGATGTAATTCGAGGATAAAGGGGTGACTACTCTCATTCCAAGACTCAGGAGAGGGCAGTGAAGGTCTATTGGAAAACATCGAAGATAACGGTTGTGATCTCCTCTCCTACAAATAACACACTCTGAATCTTAATGAAAAAACTAAAATTTTGAATAACTTTAATGTAAATGTATATGCTGTAATTAATAGAGCTGTGGTGTAAATAAACCAAATAGATAAATTCAGAACGCTCAGCTACCATTATTTTCCTGAAGCGTCGCTGCGCATAATAGGTTAGATATACAAGCGAAGAATCGAAACATAGAATGCATTATTTTCTTTGCTCTTGAAGATTATATTAAGTTAAAAAAAATATTAATCCTGACAAATAGTAATGAACCTCATATATATCTTATTTCATAATGCCTTATTATTGGGATGGTTGTTGGTTATATGAATAACAGTCATTCATTTTAATGTGTGTCTGTTGATTTTTATTTAAAAACACTGATTGTGTGTGAGAGAGAGAAATATTTCTTTCACTTGTAAAGGTAAAAATATTTCTATAAACTTTCTTAAAGACCCTTCAAATCTTAAGTATTCTTCTACAAAATCTAAATAAGCAGATCTTTTTCTGCAATAAAGATAATGTAAATTTCGTTTTTTTTTCATGCCTAATTTCAAAAATTCCCTGATTAAATATTTTCGTGTATCCCTGGTTAAAAATTCTATTTTTCCTTTCCGATATCCAAAGTGAGTGGATATTAACGTCACGTATTGTTCAGCTACACCAGAGCTTTTGGCGACGGACCTCGTAATTTTGAATCATGTTCAAGTGACGAAGACAACATCTGAGCTGGCACCCCCCTCTCCAAACTACCACACCACATCTGCGGGAGGACGTTTGAGCTCTCGACAGATTTAACGTGCATCGCTCCCCTACACGGCGGGTCTTCAGCGAAACCAGGCTCAAACTCATGACAAGCCGGCCACAAGTCCATTACTTTGGCTACAACTGATATCCAAAGAAGAGTCTTCTAATTTAAAAAAAAAAAGAATGGACATTCAAAATATGCTTTGTGGGCGCGGATATAATTTCAAGTAAAATTGATATTCTAATTAGTTATACGCTTTTAACAAATGCTTCAATACATCTAAGAATTATCTTTTTTTCTTAATGGAATTAAATTTTCATTTCTACTAATATATAAACAATCTTTACAGTACAAATTGACATAAACTTTATATTACTACAATATTTTCCTCCATTCTCCCTCTCTCTTTCTCTAGAATGCAATATAATTTTATCTATTTGAGAGACACAAGGCCAAGGTAGTCTAGTTGTCACGGTAACGGACTCGAGGCCGGCGAGTCATGAGTTTGAGCTGATGACCACTGAAGACCTGCTGTGTAGGGGAACGATGCACGTAAAATCTGTCCAGTGCTTAAACGTCGTCCTGTGGCGTGGTAGTTAGGAGAGGGTGTCATCATCGTCACTTGAGCATGGTTCAAAATTGCGAGGTTCGTCGCCAAAGCCCTCGTGTAGCTGAACAGTGCGACATTAATATTCACTCACTTGAGAGATACAAATTATATGAATACTGAAAATTACAATAAATAGCTGAAATACTAGAAATAATAAAACGATGAATAATGTAACATTTTTAAACATCACAGAGATGTCAAGAACTAAAAAAAGAAACCAATCAGAGTGAAATCTTTAAGCTAAGAATATTTATTCTATATTAAGAGATGAATGGAGGATATAAGGGCCCCCCCTGGAAATTCAAGCTGGATCTTACAAAGGGTACATGTCTGTACTTGGCATCTCTTAAAATCCTGAGCCTCCCCGCGAAGCGGAGATAGCCGGAGTATGTTTTGTAACAAAATATTCCTTTTACCTATAGAAATAATTTGATCTACCTAATTTGTAGGATTTTTTTTAAACAGATGGCTATAAATAAAATTAAATTCATATTTTGTTCTAAGGAACATTTAATGAAATTATTACAATTCCCCCCCCCTGATTTATGTATAACTATGAATTTT